>JAOXOE010000506.1:743810-815413 GCA_028565055.1 Phoeniculus purpureus
ACTATCTAATGTAGGGCAATTTACCACTTCCCTTGGGAGATTATTCCAATGTTTAATTGTTCTGATTAATGTGGAGGAGATGTAGAGGACACTGAAGTTAGTCCTCCACCAAGTTCATTATGCAACACAGAATCCTCATGTCACTTTCTTCAGCTTAATCAAATTTGCATTGCTAAGTCTAGTCCATTTTCTAGGACTTCATTTGTGCTTTTCTTCCAGACAGTAGTTATATTCATAGAACCATGGGATCATTAGGGATCAGAAGGGACCTCGAAAGATCATCCAGCCCAATCCTCCCACCACAGCAGGATCACCTAGACCAAGTTGCACAGGAGCATGTCCAGGCAGGTTTTAAATGCCTCCAGAGAAGGAGACTCCACAGCCCCTTCCAGTGCTCTGTCACCCTCAGTGTGAAGAAGTTCCTTCTGATATTTATATGGAACCTCCTGTGTTCCAGCTTGTACTCATTGCCCCTTGTCCTATTGAAAATATATCCAAAGAGTGTCCACGCCTGCTCATCATACCCGGGTGGGAAATGGAAACTTGCAGTCATAGAATCATAGAATGGTTTAGGTAGGAAGGGACTCCAGGTATCACCTTGTTCCAACCTCCTCTCATGGGCAGGGACACCTTTCAACAGACCAGGTTGCCCAGAGCTCCATCCAGCCTGGCCCTGAACACTTCTGGGGATGGAGCATCCACAACCTCCCTGGGCAACCTGTTCCAGTGCCTCAGCACCCTCGCAGGGAGGAATTACTTCCTAATGTCAAATCTAAATCTCCCCTCTTTTAGCTTGAAGCCATTCCCCTTGTCCTATCACTGAGTCCCTCACACAACATCCTTCTCCATATTTCCTGTTGCCCCTTCAGGTACAGAAGGCAAGAGTACAATGATAACCAGTATAATTATTTTTTTATGTTGGCCTTCTGCAGAGAAATTGATCCCTTCAACATATCATTTCAAAAAGTCCTTTGCTGATGTTTTTGTGCAGAAGGCAGATGATGAATGCAGAGGAATATGTTAATTTTAAACGTACCCTAAGAAGGTTGAACTCAATTGTTGTGTTTAAACAAACACCTATCTAGAATAATCTGGAGATAACCCTGTATGTGTGAAGTCTACATGCAAAGCGTGTACGTTAAACTATTCTCCCTTGAAAAAGAACATCCTCATGTGACCTGAACCTTCAAGTAATCCACAACTGGTGGATTATTCTTGAGGCAGCTGTGTGTGCACAAAGGTTCCCATCTCCTGACAAAGACTCCCTGCAATAGGAGCAAAGGCAGAGAGGAGAAAGAACAGTTGATCAGGAATAACCTCTGGCACAAACATTGGAAAAGAAGCTGTTGGAAAAGGATGTTCAGGGTTCCCACTGTGCTATCCACAGATGTGTGATCACATAAGAGCTGAGATCTGAGACTGTCTTCAAAGAGAACTTGAGGGTTATGTAGGTGGAAATGTGATTCAAGCAGAATTCTGTTTGTGTTCCTTAATTAATTTTGTCCAAGTTTCATATCTGTAGGTTCATCTGAATGTGACACTATCACACTATAGAACATGAACTGAATAATCATTTGTAAGAAATCAAGTCCTCTAACGAGAGACCTACCCAAGTGTTGGGCAAAACAGCCCTTTAGCTCAGCGCTGGTGGGGAGGGAGCTGTATTGAAGGAGCAATAAACCAGAGCTCAGCACTTTGCTGCATCTGGATGTTTATCTGCTCCTTCAGATGTGCTGAGCACACCGCTTTCCTCATTTGATTAATGAGAGCTGCACGCTGCTGTGTCGATCCAGACATTTTTTACCTATTAAATATGCAGTATGCTGCTGAGGTCTCCAGGTAGACTGGCTGCTGTCTTCCCAAGCTCTCTCCTGATGCCTTCTCCTTACTCAGAGCAGAGCTGCTCTCTTCTCAGCCTTTGGGATTTGCCTGTTATCTAATGTTAGAAGCTGAAAAGAAGCTGCTGAAGATCTATGTGTATCTTTTGGTGTAAAGACAAGTACTGTGAGTATATGTGTATTCATAGAGCAGATGGTCCAAGACTCCAAACTGATCCCAAATGTGCTTTTTGAACTGTATTTTTTATGACACATAAAATATATGGCACATAATTCCACCTCCCTGCACATGTTTCAGGCTTGGAACACTATTCACACCATCAAAATTTATGTAGTGCAAATCAGTGTGACCTAGAGACCACGTGAGACCCACGTCTGATATTCAAAGACTATTTTTATTGTTGTGCATCTGTTTAGTGCACAGAGCTCTCTTATTTTGCTAGGTGTGCTCATATGAGAAAAGCAGACTTCAGTTCCAATTAAATATGCATGGTTTCTTCTCCCCAAAGCCTGTCATTTCATTTCTTCTCATCATTTTCCTTTCAAATATTTCTCTGTGTGCGCTTTTCTGAAGGAGGAGGGCTTCATCAGTCATCTGGGTCTAACGGGGTGTCTTTATTTCTGAAGGTGGGAATATGAGATTTGACAGAAACTCACTTAAGTGGATTCACTCGAGTGACTAATTAATGTGACATCAACACAGCCTTGCAAAATGCATGAAACATAATTGTTCCTATCAACGTGTGACAGTCCCGTTCACTGCTGCAGGCTGCGGTTATGTGGTTCCTTGTTTTGTTTGTTTATCTTTCCCCCGGTGCCCAAATAGATGCAGCTTCCCAGTCCAAGATTTTATTTGCCAGTAAAAGAAGACCCAGCTTAGCCACAGTGGTCTCACAAGACTTCACACAATTATTTCCACCGACAAACCACACCTTATGTGCTTTCGGGAAGGAAAATAACCCCAGATTCCTCAGTGGATTCTTACTGCTTTGATTGAATTTGTGTCTGATGTGCGTTTTTCAGAAAGTAAAGAACTGTCTGAAACAGAAATGAAGTCTTTGCTCCTGATACTCTCTTTGGGGTAGAGAGTTGTTGGCTTTATTTTATGAAAAAGAAATAAAACAAAAGAAAGATTTATTCCTGTGAGTACAGGAAAAGTATCCTCCACTGACCTGTTTTGGTTGGATAAGGAAGGCAAAGCCAGTTGTTCATAATCCTCCACTGACTTGTTTTGGTTGGATAAGGAAGGCAAAGCCAGTTATTTATACAGTACCAGAGAAAGTGCAATATCTTCAAATCACTTGCAGCTAAAGCACATTAGAACAGAAACAACACAGTGCCATTTCAGCTCAGCATCTGCCAGTCTGCAATGATTCCGTAATTACAGAAGCTCTAGACACGGAAGCTGATGTTGCTGCTTTTATTTTGGCACAGAGCAAGTTTTACTCTTTATGCAACAGGATGCAGTTGGACAACTTTGAGCAGTAATGACCTGAAGCAGCATCACTCTTCCCATTATCAGTTCTGTTTCTGCAGTCTTGACAAGACTGACCCTTCCTCTGACTAGTTTGTAGAGCTCGGAATTAATGTAATGAACCACCTTGTTTCGTGTGTGAGTGTCATTAGGGAAGAAAACCTCAGTGGAGAGGTTGCAAACAGGGATCGTGGCTTAGGACTGAATGTGTCTAGACTGCTAATGATGTTGGCATCTTACCTTCTGCAGGTACCCCGACAATTTGTGTCACTGTATGGGCAGTGCTGAGGCTTCACTTTGATGATACTGGGTAGGTATTGCTGCCTGGGAAACCATTTCATGGAGTTCAGCATGGTGACAAGGATGAAACAGAAAACACAGTGATCAGAGGACATGGCTAATTTCTCCTTCCATTTCTGACGTTGATTAGGGTGTCCAAGTCATGTGGGTCCAATATTGAACCTAGAGGACTTTCCTGTTTGGCTGCATATATAGACATAGTTAAGTCTCAGTTGCACTGGTGAACTCATTAGAAAGATGGAGTAGATGCAGAAAAGTAGATGTAAACAAGCATCTAACCTAGTCGCCCTCTGCTCCCTGCCCAGTTAAATTAGTGGAGTCCAGGATATGATTTATCTCATCTCAAAAGAGCTGTCAAGTGAATGACACATCTAATCGTCTTCTCTCCACATGACTATGCAGGAAGATGAAGGGGGTGAGCTCAGCTGCTGAAATGATTGCAGCTACCTCTGATGTGATGAGTGAAAACTGCACAAGGCATTGCTGGGCTCTGGTTTGCAAGGACAGTTAGGAGTTTAGCATTCCCTTGGAGAGTTTTCTCCACAGATCTAGTTGGGTTGATGAGTAGGGGTGGGAGAGGAAACTGTGAAAAAACAATGAGGACATGGAACAATTTAGAAGTCATTCCTGTGACTAGATTCCACTCCAATGATCTTTTTTCAGTAGTATAAAATCCTGCAGCTATCCTGTATCCTTAAGTCTGCATCCAGAGATGGTCCTGCACATCTCGGTAGTCAGCAGATTCACTGGCATGATAGAGCAGCAGACACGTAGCGATGGACATGCATGTACTCTTTGAAAATACAAACCCAGCAATGGGTGTTTTTCATGGCACCTATGTCTGAACTTCGTGAAATATTGGGGAAAAAATGTTGTGACTGAGGGAGGCTGAATGAAATTTGGAAAATCCAGCAGTGGTTCTTTGAGAAAAAACCTTGAGTAAAAAGTGTCACTATGTACCCAAGTCCCATTGCTGATAGACCTAGGCTCTAATTTTACCTTCCCTTCGAGATACCTGAGTGCAAAATTTGCTCAAGACTCACTTTTCTGTCAGGTTTTTCTTCCTCCTTGTTGTTTCGTGCCTGTTTGAGAAGCACATAAAGCCCTTCCTCCGCTGGGTATGCCAGTGCCGTGACCCAATGTTCTTTTTTGACATTAAGACAAATTAAACCATTTATTTCCATGCAAAACAAGCCAGAAACCCCTGTTGTGTCATTATTGAGATTACAGCCCTGGTCTTAAACGCATTAATTTCTCTTAGGAACCCAAACAGACCTTGCATTTTGCGGGTAGGGGAAACGTCTTGCAGAAGGAAAAAGAAAGAAAACCAAGCCCCAAAACAAAGGCACAAAGAAACCCTTCCTTTCCTTTAGTTAGAGGAGCTATTTAGCATGCAGCATGTTCAGACAGATTCAAGCTGAGTGTCTCAGTGGTTACTTTGCAAAAATCAGCAAGTATTGTTCTGGGGGTGGGGGAGAAGCCAGCGTGAGCACGAAAACACTGCAGAAATTACCGAACTGGGAAACCTCAGGAGCAAAGCTAAAATACAGACTCTGAGTCCAAGCCTCCTCCTGCCTGCTCCTTATTAAACTGGCAGAGCTCCCTTGACTTTAGCTCCTGATTCACATCACTGTTAACCGATAGGTTATGTGGAGATAAGTCTGTATATCCAAAGCCCCACTACTGAATTAAAGGGAGTAATTCCAGATGTACGCTGGAGGTCATGCTCTGCCCTTTTCAAATGGAAATCTCATCCCTTCCCCAGCCCACTGGTTCACACAGGATCACAGAACATTAGGGATTGGAAGGGACCTCGAAAGGTCATCTGGTCCAATCCCCCTGACACAGCAGGATCACCTAGACCAAGTCGCACAGGAACATGGCCAGGAGAGATTTAAACAGCTCCGGAGGAGCCTCCACAACCTCCCCTGGGCAGCCTGTTCCAGTGCTCTGTCACTTTCACCTTAAAGAAGTTCCTTCTCATATTTATGTGGAACCTCCTCTGTTCCAGCTCACACCCATAGCCCCTTGTCCTACCATTAGATGCCACTAAGCAGAGCCTGGCTCCATCCTCCTGACACCCACCTTACAGATATTTATAAACATTAATAACACCCCTCAGGCTCTTTCCCTCCATCCAACCTGCAAAAGAGTCCTGCCTGTCTGGTCTCCACTGCGGCAGCAAACTTGCAGGACATTAGGGAGCCTGTTGATGTAGAACAACTGGTTGACTGACTTTACAGACTGTTCTTGCATCGCTTTATTTTTTCCCTTCTGGTCATGTTCATTGGAGGAGAAGTTGGTGTTTCTTCTACCACATCCATCATAAGTCGTCACAGGGATTGGATGAAAAGTCCTTGAAAAAAATCTTAGCGTGAGCTTGGTCTGATTCACTGTGGACACCTACAAGGTAGATATGGGCACTGAGCTTGCTGGGCTCTCACCCTGTTAAAAGAGGGATAAGTCTAAGAAGACTAGACATTTGTAAGGGATGATGTATCACCCCACCATAAACATTTGAAGTACATCAGTGTGGAAAAGCTAATCAACACACAATCTCCAGGTGCCAATTTTTCCCCAACCAGAGTCCAGGTTAATAGGTACTTTCAGCATAGATGAGTGGAAGTACATTCCAACCCCTGTATTTCCTCATTTCTACAAATTGCCATAAATCAACGCCTGTTCCACCAACCAGGTCTAGACAAGGGTTTGCTCAGAATCTTCCAATACTGGTCGACTCACTAAAGAATTTCAGGGTAGATTTTATGTGCATCTTAGGGAGGTTGAGCTCTGAAACACAGAGTAACTTTCAGAAGAGGGCAGCTAATTCATAAATGCATCAATGAATTGAAAAGACCTGGGATGATTTGAGCTTCTTTTGGTTTGCCACGTAAAAGAGTTGAAAACTGAGAAGAGCTGCATTTCCAGACTGTGGGTGAGAAGTTGTTCCTTCTGAGCATTCATCCCCTTTCAAACGCTTTAAGTCTGGCATCCAAAATGAGGTAACTCAGAAATCTTTACATTTGAAAAATCTCAACCACCAGTCCCATAAGTTTGGGCTGAATTTTAAGTTTCTAGGTTTTGTAGACAAAAGCAAAATCTTACAATTTGCAATTTTGACAGCCCAGCTCTACATTTTCGTTCTTCTCCCCCACAGACATCCTCATTGTTTCATGGGAATCCAGTAAAATCTTGCATATGCTCAACCCCCATTTCTAAGCCAAACACCCCTCTGATGCTTGGGATTTTTCTCACATGCCCTTTGATGACCAAATTGTAGCTCTTCTTCCTCCTCACACTTAGCTGTGTTTATAGTTTTGTTTAAAGTAAAGATGTTCCCTGTTCCCCCAGATGCTCCCAGTCTGCCTTTTAAACGACACCGGAGTTGCATTAAGTCTCATAACATCAGCAGCCTGTTTTTCCTCTGTGTTCTTTCGAGTTGTTTCTTGGCATCTGACAAATGCACCATAACAACCACTGCTGGGACTATTGGCTGTTGTCCCAGCGGGAGGGAAACCCTCCTTCTCAGAACTGCAGGTACAAAGTAGACATTTTTCTGCAATTTGATGTTTTCCAGAGGGAAGCACGAGGGGAAGAAAGCGGAGACAAACAAAAGACATATTTTAAGTGACAATCAAATCCTTAATGACTTAAAATAGCAGAGCTCAGGTGGCCTGTCAGGAGAAATAAAACCTTTTTTCATTGTTGTTTTTCTAGCTTTAGAAACATATGTTAAAGTTAAAAACCTTATAGATATATATTTATGTAGTTAAATATGTATACCTAATACGTACTTGTACAAGTTAATGTGTGTATACACACACACGAACACACAGGTCTATGGGTCCTGTAATTAGCTTCCTTTACAAATGAGTGTTCAAACGCTTCTATATGGAATAAATCACAGAATCCTTTGTTAAATTTGGAGGAAGATTCTGAATGCTGAGGTGCAAATGGCATTTTATACTCAATCACTTCCAACTCTTTTCAGTACTGAAACCTTTCCAGATGAGTCCTTGCTTCTTAGTAGGATTTGCCACTAAGTGACTGGAAAACCATTCCTATGCATGAATACAATCAGTCCTAGTACTAGTTATGGGTAAGAATTGTCGTGTCAGGGGCAGGAATCATTACTCCTATCTGTTTACTGAGGAGTGTCCTGGTTTAGACTATTTTGTGCCAGTTTAGATCTCTCAGGGTCGTTGAAAACCAGGGACACAGAAAACCAGGAGCAATATGTCAGTAAAGAAAGCAGGAACAAAGCAAGAAAAACTAGTACTTTAAACCCAAGTGAAGTAATTTTTGTACGAGATCAACCTTTCATTCTCTGCTCACTGAAAAATTTTTGTAACTTTATTAAGTTCCTTGTTTCTTCTCTTCCTTCCTTCTCTTTCCTTCTCTTTTCCCACCCCATTCTTTCATCAACAACTGCAGCTGCTGGGACATGAATGACAACACTGCCTTGTGGTGGGTGATCAAGGGTCCTGTGGTTGGATCAATCATGGTAAGTAGCACTTGGAGAAAATACTCCTCAGTGCTTCTGAGGGCAAATTACTGATGCAAATAATTTCGAGTATCTCTTTAAAAAATGCTACATCAACTCTGCTGGGCTGTTGGAGAGCTTGTCTGAATGCTCACCATCCCACACTAATCCCATTGTTAGAAGGAAGGTGTAGAACAAGTGAAATGATGGTTCACTGCTTGTAAGCAAAGGCTCTGTGGACAAGGTATTCAGTTCAAACATAGACACCAAGTTCCGTAAAAAACATCCTAGAGTATGTGGAGAAGATGCAGCGTAGGATGTATAGGAATTCTGCGCCATTTGGGGTGGCCAAGTGGGACAGCATAGGGCATCTGAAACTATTCTAGATGTCAGTGGCTAGCAAAGTGGACTGTTGAATGGGATTTATTTCACTGAAATGTTTGTCTAGTAGCATCCTTATTGGAGATACAGTGGAAGATGTTCAATTGTCAACACAACATCTAAGCTCCCTTTAGTTGACAGATATGTTAGGTTTGACCCAAATCACGGAATCACAGAATTATTGAGGCTGGAAAATATCTCTAAGATCACCCAGCCCACGACCTAATATAACCACAATCACCTAGACCAGGGCACTAAGCGCCACATCCAGTTTTTCTTAAACACCTCCAGGGATGGGGACACCACCACCTCCCTGGGCAGTCCATTCCAATGTCTGATCAATCTTTCTGTGAGGAAGTGCTTCCTAACATCCAATCTAACCCTCTCCTGGAGCAGCTTCAGGTCCTGCCATCTCCTAACAATCTAGATACCTGTGTATGGATTACTGAGCAGTTCTAAAGTACCATTTTTGGGCTCCAGTTGCTTCTCCAGAAGAATATGAGGGTTTTTTTAATGGTGTTGGGCTCCTCCACTTAGAGAGTCTCTAAACAATATGGTTAGTGGCATCTGGAAAATGCCACACGTGTAGGTGTGTGATCCTGGGCATGGGAAGTTGTCCTGCACACTCCAGTGACAGCCTTGGCCAGGATCTCATTGATTATTGTTGGAATGTAGACATTCAGTTCACAGGAGTGAAAGGTTGCAGTAGGGACCAGCTCAAATTTCCCACATTTTATTCTGGCATTAAGAAGCGATGAACCTGGTAACAGACAGATTGAGAGCCAAAGCATCAAATTAAACCTATTTTAATCTCCAGTTTTTTAAAATTTATCTGTAATTCCATGATTCTGTAAAGAAGAAGAGGCACAGAGAAAGTGACACAAGGGTGACAGGACCTATGTGGATTTATCTCATTACTCCTGACCCTATAGAACTTCTAGACTGCAGTTTGGAGAAGAGTAAGGCAATGGAGCCAGTAAGTGACTGGAATTGTGTCCTCTTCATACGTGAATAAAAAGACATCGTTATCATCATTTTTTTCCCCTTTCTTTTTCCCATAGATAAACTTTGTGCTTTTCATTGGCATCATTGTGATACTGGTGCAGAAGCTCCAGTCACCTGATATCGGGGGAAACGAATCCAGCATTTACTTGTAAGTACAAATAAAGCAGAGATCAATTTGTATTTCTAACATACACATAGGAAAAAAGACAAAACAACACCTCAGCTCAAGGAATTCGGTCTTCAAAAAGTCACAGGATAAATTAAATTTATTTGGGCTCTTTTTTTAATCCAAAAGCAGTTGAAGTCAATATAGTGTTTTCTCTAAAAGGCTTAAAAAACCCACAAACAAAAATACAACATTAACAACCCCCATCAAAACTTCTTTAGAGGTCAGTTATCTGGAAATTAACGCGCTGACCAGGCATAAATATTTGTGGGACAGTCTGCTGTGCTTCATACGTTGCAGGGATATTGTCCAAAGTAAAATGAAAGCAATGAGATCTGATGAAAAGCTTTCATTAAGTTTAGACTGAATTCTAATTCAGGAAGATCTTCTAAACTTGTTCATGTTGGTGTTTCTGGTGACGCTGAATGCATTCAGTTCCCCTACAGAGCTAGAACTGCTTAAAAATCTGCAACAAATCCTAAATTGGTTCACTAGAATTTTTAAAAACTTTGTGGTTTACGTTGTTCTTTAAAGCTGGCATCCTTCTTGTTAGTTTTGACCTCATTGGAGGGCAGAGATCGGCCGTTTGAGACGGCCGGCATTCCCATTTCGAGCCACTCTCCACCTAAAATTCACATAATAATCACGAAAAAACAGGTTATGTGGCAGCACATTTGGTGTTTCCTGGCTTTCCAGCCTGAACACCAGACACAATCACTTTGCAATTCTCTGTGAGCCCCAGCACTAGTAAACATAGATAAGACTAGTTGATTCAGCTCTGCATTTCTGGTGAAAAAAGGCAAGTTATACAAACCTTAAATAAAAATCAAATATATCAGGTTATAGTCCTTATTTTTAAGCATATTTTTTTAATTATCCAGGGATTAATGTCACCCTAAGCAACTATCTTCTTAATATAATGATGTCACTCGTCTAAATGAAAGTTTTCAGACAAAAATACATCATCCCACCGCCTATTTTTCTTCCCTTCTTTCACGCTGTCTTGCTTACATTTACACTAAGTGGTAGTATTTTATGCATCAGTTTTCATCTCCGTAGTCAGACACCCACTTACTGGAAGTACTGCCCTTGTTCTAAGCTGTATTTCCACAGAGAAAGAATGTCATAAATTAATTCTGAGGGGTGGATATGTCTCAGAATTAAACCCAAGGACAAAATGGAGTGAACAGATTCACTGTGTGCATGGTTTGCTGAGAGGACTTGCATGAGGACTTCCCATGCATGTGCTGCTGGGAAGTCAGTCAATGAAACTTAGGGTGTAGTTAGTCCTCACGATGTGCAGAGCTAGTCCTGACTACGACCCTTAAGTGCATGTTTGGTGTCTGTTGCACATCTCTTCAGCTATGAAGCAAAGCATGCCGTGGATTTAAACTCGATTATACAACATCTTTGTCATCTTTTTTGGATCAATATGGTGACTGGGTTTCCCTGACACACAGTTTTTCCTATGTGTATAGTTAGCCACCAGAGCCAAGAGACGACCATCATCCTTTCCGTTCCATCCGCTGCCATTGTTTTCCATACTTTCTTTGCGACTGCGTAAACGGGTGTGTAGAGACCGACCTCGCGTTTATCTGTGTGCTATTATAAAGTGGAGTGTTGTTTATCCAAACAGACGACAGAAAAGGCGTGCAGAAATAACAGCAGTAAATGAAACCAGCATGCAGGTAGACCAGAGCTACTCGATATCCGTGCACACACATCCTGTAAAAAGAGAGGCGCTCTGGCAAAAGGCAGATCGCGGTGTGGTTGTGTCACCATATTGAAATCTCTGTGGTCCGTATTAAGCATTTTCCATGTCCTATTTTGCTGTTTCAAACGATTAAACTTCATTCCATGAGACTGAATTCTCCACAACGTATTTAAGTGCTTGGCCTTTAGTCCATGAGACAAGTCAGCTGTGGTTGAGGAAGGAGGTTCAGCCTTTTTCTGAAGGTTACACCATGCACCAACAATTTATTCCTCTTCCGTATGTTAGAACAACCCACTGGCTGGGACTTCCCTCACAAAAAAACAAACCCTACAAAAATTTGGTTATTTACTTTGAGTAGCATTTGTTTTCCTTTTATATCTGTGGTGTATGTCCATAGAATTATAGAATCATTCAGGTTGGAAAAGACCCTTGGGATCATCGAGTCCAATCACCAACCCTACTCCACAAGTTCACCCCTAAGCCAGATCCCCCAACACTACATCTAAGCATCTTTTAAACTCATCCAGGGATAGTGACTCAACCACCACCCTGGGCAGCCTGTTCCAGTGGCTCAAAATGTTTTCATTCAGGTCTTTTTAATCATTATTTCTGTTAGGAAAATCTACCTCCAGTTCTACTTTATAGCCACTGTGGTCACTATGCTGCAAATCACTTGACTTTAAAAGCCTTGGGGATGTGCCTAAATGCAAAGATCAATTATCTATCGTTACCACTCTGCAGCTATTATTAAAAATTCCCTTGGCTGTGAGGTGTGACAGGGGCACAACAGAGGAGTTCACAAGCTTAATAAATAAATCAAACAGAAATTTGTATAGCATACAGCACGAGTGCCCTACTCCCACAAAATCAGACTTGCTCTCCAAATACCCTGATAACCACATGCAATAGCTTTTGCCTTGGAAGCATGTAGCTCTTTCCTAAACATCTGCTGCAGCAGTCAAGTGCTTTAGTGTTTCTGAGCATCCACTTTGTCAGCTTGTATGTTCAGGCACTCATTACCAGTTCCATGCCTAATCAACATTTCTTCACTCATTTCATTCCTCCCCAAAGCTGCCTGCATGTTGCTGATCTCATTTTTAACTGAACAGCTCAAGATCTGTCAGATTCTGAGAGAAAAAATAACTCCATCTTTTTTTTTTTTAACTGATGTTTTAGACAGAAAGTCCTTGTGGCTGACATGACTGGGGGTTAGATTCATCCAAAATATCTAATCAGCTAAGGTAGGAATTCAAAAGGAAATAGAAGCTGCCCTTTTTAATGATCATTTCAATTTAATAATTCTTTTGAGGGGTGTTTTTTTCCTGAGAACCTAAAGCAGCTTTCATACTTCCTCTCAATAGTCACCATAACCATTATTTAATCACTAGGAGTGGACTGCCAAAGGCATAACTTTGGCTCTTGGACCAGTTCTGGTTTCAGTTAGCCTTGTGTCAGTCCTGAACAATTCCATCACATTAAGCATCAGACGTGTAATGCAAACCACAGGATCACAGACTCACAGAACATTAGGGATTGGAAGGGACCTCGAAAGATGCAGTAGATTTTTATCTGAGTGAGAAGTTCTGAGACCCTTAGTTCCTAGGGAAGTATAAAGAGATACTGATTTTTTTCCTAGTGTAACCAGCCCAACTATCTCCATAGATCAAACAGGTTTCCTTAGTGAATGAATTCCATAAACAAGTGTAATATGCCGTGGTCATGGACGTGACAGACTTAAAGTGCAAATTAGTGTCTCCTCTATTTGTGCCAGTATGTTCCACAGCGTTAGATTTTACTTAATGTGCTTCCAAGGAGAAAGCACTGCTTCTTTTTTAGCAATGCCCAATTGCAGAGCTCCTAAATATTTTGTGAGGACACTGATATACCCTATGCTGAAGGTCAAGTAGGACCACACCAGGAGTTCATGAATCCAGTGTGCACTCCCGGTTCTGGGGGCTGGAAACTCGTATTCGCATCTCTACTGTGTCTGGTTCAGAACAGGGTTTGGCACCTGCATTATTTGCATGGATTTTCACACATCCATTCCTTGTCTGGAATTATAGGAAACAGATAATAAATTGATCTGGCAAAGTGTCACCCTTTCCCCATGAGAAGTCCCACCAACAACACATAGCATTGTATGTCAAAATCTGTTTCGCAGCATCACAGAACGTTAGGGATTGGAAGGGACCTCAAAAGAACTCTGCTTTTGGTCAAGCTGTTATATAGAGAGTACATTCAACCCCTCAGGAAGGCCATAATCCTCCAGGATTGCCCACACAAGGTTACTCTGTGCTGTTTTCATCAATGTCGTTGCCAAAAGAGTCGTTTTAGGCAGAAGGTCATCCAACGGCATCATTACCATAAACCAGTGATCAAGAGCAGGGTTGCATGATGTAGGTGCATGCTGGAATAACCCTCAAGTTTAAAAAACCCCACACGCTTCCATCAAGCCTTTGCTTATCCATTCACTTTCAAGGATCCAACACATTTAACTGAAAAAAAGCTTCTTTTCTTTTTTTTTTTCATTTTTAAAAAAATTAATTCCATGAGTAGTGTAATTTGGGAAGGGGGAAGCTTGTTTCTGCTTTTGCTTTAACAGATTCTTCATAAAATTTTGTATTACACGTTGAAAGCTCAATGAAAAGAAAATAAACCCCACATATATGTAGCTAATGCAGGTCTACGTCGTTCCTCCAATCAGCATCTTGCTGGAAAGAAAGGAGAAACATGGCATATATCATAGGTAGGTATGCTTTTACATACGGTGCAACCTGGAGGGTTAGGGCAGGAGAAGCGTTGTTGTAGTGCAAATGTTTTGGTAAACAACACTCCTCTGCAGTTCACCTGCAGTCGCTGGACACCCAGTGATTCATTCTGCTACCGCTTTGTCTTGCTGCAAGTGCTCAGACTGCTGGAATTACTATTTATTGACAGGATCTTCATGCCAAAAGTCTCTTTTGGGACAAGAGAAATGGTAGAGGTTTGATCAGCAGTATACTCATTAGTGAGGCACTTCATTTCTCAACCCCACAATGCTGGAATGGCCAATAATCCAGCAAGGAAAGGAACCCGTGTCCCTGGGCTGATCCTATTCCACCACAAGAAAACACAATGGAAAACTCAGACGATGGTCATTTGGTGTCAGCTGCATGTTTAGCAAGGACCTAGCTCTTGTTTCTTAGAAAGTAGATGTTTACTACTTTGACACTAATTCTTGATGGGTTTATTTAGTGCTCTGGAGAATTGTTCTCCTTCACAAGAACTACACCTTTCGTTGACATTTCCCAAGACAAAACAGTGGGTTGGATGTTGCTTTTATTGGTCTCTGCTCGGGATTTTTGGGAGGAAGGAAATATTAACTTGTGGAAAATCTTTTCAGGTAGGGTTTGGAAAAAGAATGGAGTGGACTCATTAGGAATGTCAGATCACACAGGCTGTGTACCATAGTTAACAAGAGCTGGATCATACAGGGATTCCTCCATAGGTTTGATTATCTACCTATAGATTTGCTGCAAACAGCGTGGACTACTTAGTGTGGTTATAATGCTCCTGTGACTTGTCATTCCATTAGATATCTGAGGGTGTGATGCACAAGGGGGGCTACTCAGACTCTGCACACACACGCACCCCACCCCGCATGGTGCCTGTGGCAAGTAGAGGAACATCAACAAACACCTTTGCTTGTCAAATCTAGCTTTGTAATACAAACGCTGTAATAAAAACACCTGGTGTGTGTCTTCTGCACTCTTACAGTGATGATGGGAACAGATCTAAAACTATTTCCACCTTGGTTGCTGCTTTAAGGAATTTTTAGAGGCAATGTGAAGGATTCAGTGGGTAGAGGGACAGAGGAGAGGATGCAACGCTGATTTGTGTGGTGGATTCACTAGCCAGCTTTTCTGAAGTCTGCCCAGTTTGTGCTTAGCAACCCTCTGACAGTAACTTTGAATTTCTACTTCACTCTGTGCTCTGTGGCAGCTGTACAGCGCTTTGTCCACAGAATGAGTCCTACGTGAGTCAAGCAGAGACTTCTTTACCCATGTCTTACCAGAACAAGGCACAAACTGGAAAAGAGCGTGTTTCCATTAAAAGAAAAAGAAGCCACTAACAGATGGTTCTTCTCTGGAAAGATTCAGGAGGTGTGAGGGTCAGTGAGGGAGAGGACAACACCAGGTTCGATTCAGCACTGAGATTCGCTTTATACAAATATACTGATAACTTGTCGTGGAGTTCCTCTGTCAGTAGGATAGAGAACACCCAGTGCCTAAAGCCATGTGTCTCTATGAATTACCCACAGATTCGGTGTTGTATCCTTTACCAGGGTAGTCTATTTACTAAGGGAAAGATAATGGGTTGGAGAGTCAGTTAACTATTTAGAAACCTCTAACTGAGAACTAACCTGTGAGTATCCAAATTAGACCATTCTGGCTGCCTCCCCTTTCCCTCCTCCACTGCTCATAGCCAAGTGTGTTGCTTGGAATGCATTTTTTCGGCTGAATGGGATAGACCTAGGATTCTATTTGCCCCCAAATCAGTTTGTAGCTCTATTTCTTTGAACGGATTACTTAAAGATAAACGTGGAGCTGAAGCAACTGGTCATGCAGCAGTTGTTGCGAGACTGCAGACAATGGGGAACAATTCTGACATCTCTGATCTTGAACGTGCTTTCAAACTCACATCAAAGCTTGATGCCCACCAGCATCCATGGTCTTCCATTTACTTTTTGCTGCCATTCACATTTTGGACCTCTGCCATACAAGAACGAAAGGAGTTTGATTTCCCCTCAGTGTCTCTGCTTCTCCTTGCCATTGGTTTGTCATGTCTCACTTCAGCAACTAACATGCTTCACATCCCGTGGTTTTAGTTGTACTTGAAGAAAGTACAGAGTGCATGGAGCTGGAGGTGTGGAAGGGACAAAGGTGGTGCTGCCACAGTGCAGAGAGCTGTTTGATCTGAACTTATGAAGCATTAAAGGAATGTGTGATGCAAACGAAGTGATTAGTTAATTTCCCAGAAACAAATTCTTCCTGGCTTGGAGAGTGCAAGAGGCCACCAGGTTCCAATGGCTTCATTGTGAAGGAAGTCTCAGTGAAGGCGGTTTAAACAGTTGCATACTACCTCAGGTTGGACCAGTCCCAAATGGTTCATATCATAGTCTTAGCAGCTGTATCATTGCTGGGAGACTTTCTAATTGCAGTTCCTGTTGTATAGGTGCAATGAAAACCCTCTGCAGTCCCAGGCTTTTCCACAGAGGCAGCATTATCTTTTATTCATTGAGGGGGTGGTTATAGAGATGGGCTGAAACTTAGATCATTGTCTGCGGGGTTCTGACATAAATGTAAGGCAGGTAAGGAAAAAGGTTGTTACTGAAGCTTCAGCGATGCAAATTATACAAAATCAACGCTGAGCTGTGCCAGCTGATGCTAGGACCTGTCTATAACACTTCAAAATTCATTTCTTGTGACTGGCTGCGACAATAAACACTCTGCAGGGTTTGCTCATTTGTTAGTTTCAAGCACAGTGAAGTAACCACAGTCGTGAATATTTTATAGCTGGATCTGGAGTTAAATAATTCTTCATTTCAAACAGAGAACCTTTATTCAAAATAATTTAAGATTCTTGTTTGGTGAGGTATGTTTTTCTCACTAGACATGCTGTTGTCTGCTACACTGGAGTTACGTTACTGCATCTCCATTAAATTATGTCACAAGACATTAGTCTGTGCTCTGGAGTATCAGCTTCTTAAAAGTGGAATTAATGCAGAAGAAGGGTCTGGATGTGTAACTTTGAATCTACGGTTCACTACCAGCTTTATTCTCTAGAGCAGAGTTGAAATATTAAGATTTATCTGTTATTTAACCTCCGATGATTTTTGTCATCTCTGTGTGCTCGCCCTCTAGATGTCAGCAAAGCCAGTGTAGGGGTTATTTTTGACTCTCTTTGTCCATTCTGTTTCATCTTTGAGCCTTACTACTGCACAAAGGTCACAATTATTGGGCAAAAATTAGCAGTTCAATTTCCTATTTATTCATTTTCAGCCACAGCTATAGCCAGCAAGCAGCATCCTGGCTTCAGATTCTGGACAGGTTTCTTCACAAAACACTTATTGTTGATAAATTACTGTGAAAATTTCTTGTAGTTACCGATCTGGCTTTAGTTACTACTAAATTTATGTGGAATCAAATGTACACTCAGGTAAAGTGTATAGAGGACATTGGATACCTTCTGGAACGTGGAATCATAGAATCAGAAAGTCATTTTGGTTGGAAGACACCTTTAAGATCATCAAGTCCTACCATTAACCCAGCACTGTCAAGTCACCACTAAACTATTGTAAACTATGGTAAACTATGAATTACCTCCAGGAATGGAGACTCCACCACTGCCCTGGGCAGCCCATTCCAGGGTTGACAAACTTTTCAGCAACAAATTTTTTCCCAGTGTCCAAGCTAAACCTGTCCTGGTGCAACTCGAGGCCATTTTCTCTAGTTCTATAGGTTACAACTCATGAGACTAGGCTGAGACCCACCTCAGTGCAACTTCCTTTCAGTAAGCTGTGGAGAGCAATAAAGTCTCACCTCAGCCTCCTTCTCTGCAAGATAAACAGCATCAGTTCTTTCACCTGCCCCTCATAGGACTTGTTCTCCATACCATTCACCTCCTTTGGATACACTCCAATGTCCTTCATGTATTGGATAAACCAAAACTGAACCCAGGGTTTGAGGTGTGGCCTCCCTAGTGCCCAGGACAGGAGGACTGTCCCTGCCCTACTCCTGCTGACCACACTCTTTCTGATACAAAGCAGAATGCCATTGGCCTTCTTGGACACTTGGGCACACTGCCAGCTCACATTCAGCCACTTTCCAGCCACTCTTCCTCAAACCTGTAACATTGCACTGGGTTGTTGTGATCCAAGTGCAGGAGCCAGCACTTGGCCTTGTTGAACCTCATGCCATTTGCCTTGGCCCATTGATGCAGCCTGTCCAGATGCCTCTGTAGATCAGCCCTTAAGCAGATCAACAACATGTGTCTAACAGTGTCACCTACAAACTTGGTCAGGGTGCACTTCCACCTCAACGTGGAAGATACGTAATTCACAGAAGATCCTCATGAAGCTTCCTACATATGTCCTAGCTTTCAGCTTGAATTCATTGAATTAGAAGTGCAAATAAGATGCAAATCTTCGTGTTCCTCCAAATCACTGAAGAGCAATCCAATGGATTGTGTGAGACAGCCAAGAGAAACTAAGCTGACCTCCCACAATTTAAAGCCACACAAAAGCCTTGAAAGGTAAAAACCAAAATGCCAAATGGAAGAAAACTTCTACCACCCATTAAAGTCAAATTATTTTTAAGGAGTTTTGGACAAGGAACATCAAGAAAACCTCACACTTTCTCTTTTTCTCCCACTTGTTTTCAGATCATTCTGAAAATAATTAATTCAGATTAATCTAAAATTCAGGTTGTTCTTCGGGTCTTTGGAAGACGATCCTTAAGTACCTCAGAACTCTCAGAGAGGTCAGGGAACATCTATTTTTTGTTAAGTTGTGTTAGCAGTGTATAAGTAACGACAAGAAGATTTGGGCAAAAGGTGACTAGATTAAGATGTTTTCATAGAAAAGTAGATAAAAACATTTTTTTATGACGATCAGAGCAATGGTTGGGCTTTTAGCAAGACAGCATGAGATTCTCCTGGTGTAGTAAGATAATTATTCTGGGTTCCTTCCACAGTTAGTAGAAAACTACTGGTCCCAGGGTTTTTGCAACTGTAGTCAGTGTTCTGTCCATGAAATAAATCTAGCTATTGAGTAGCAAGGAGAAGTTCTCCAACCCATAAAAACACCAGCTCTAGGTAAGTAGGCACGGAGCAGAAATAATAGGTGATATGGCTCAATGTTATATTTTTTCTCTCTCTCCCATTCAACCTTTCTACTTTCACCTTGGTTAACTTTTATACTATCTTTTCAGTACTTTATTTCATTGATTTGTTTTGACATTCCTTTTTCCTACTGCCACATGTTTGCCAATCCTAGTTGCAGTGAGGTTATACAGAGTCACTTGAGCAGGATGCACAAAGCTTCCTAATGAGGCAGAGTTTTATTTTCGTATGAATCAAATCCTGCTTCTATTGTGTTATCTCAAAGGATTCCCCTTCAGCACAGAGCCAACCCACAACCTCTGCCATTGTCTGTGTGCTACCAGTGACCTAAACCCAGAATGCTGATCTTTTCCATTATTGGCTACATGGTCTTGGTGATAGAGCAGGACTGAGCTCCCCTGAATCAGCATGCTTATTTTACTTCTCTTAAGCACCTGAGCCCTCCAAGGAATTGAATTGCACTGATTTTTGCTTCAAATTCGTGTAGTCTCTCGTTTGCATTAACTTGCCAGATGTCAGGGTCTTCAATCTGACAAGGTGGTCTTTGGCCACATCATACATCACTCATTTAACCCTGGGAATGTTTAACTTTTTCTTTCCCCTTCCACCCTAGCACCCTCCCTCTTCCTCCCAGATGCAGCTGCAGTCCATGCACAGGACCCATGCGGTGAGACTCAGCTTGTTTGCCTTTAGCTGTCTAAAGTCTCGTATTGAATCCAAGCAGTCTAGTCATCGTCTATGGTCGAACTGAGCGACCAGGGCAATGTCATAAGACAATGCATCCCGTATGTCTTAGACACCTCTGTTGCACAGGTCAGCTCAGCCTCTGGAAGTACCTGTTTCTTTCTGTGAGTGAGTTAAAGGCGTTAGCTCAGTTGAAATTCGTCCTAGATACATGCAGTTAGATGTGACTGATTCCATCCTGTGTGTGCCTACAAAGATCTGAGGATCCTGCCCTAATTCATGTAGTGTTTTGATATCCATCATCTCATTTATATTGATTTTCTCTTATTTGGCTATTGTTTCCTCTTTCCCATCTCTTTCTGCTTTCTGTCTCCTCCGTCTCTGCCCTCTTCCTCTCTTTCCTTCCACCAGCATTTCTACTTTGATAATGAATCAATACATTTAAGAAGAAGTAGGGGTGTGGGAAAGAAGGAAGGAAGGAAAGAAAACTCTACTTTCTGTACTCTGAGGATTTTGGATAAATTTGCTATATTCAATGTATGTGAGATGGTTCTAAGTAAATTAGATAGGATGGCAAAGAAAGCTCTAACAGCACTAGAATATGAATGATTGCTTAAAAAGTGCTAGCAAAGTTTTCCATCACAAACCCGTCTGTAAATGTCCCACTGGGTGGGAAGTAGCAGTTAATTCTTAGTATTTCCAAAACCAAGCCTGTCTATTATGATGCTTCCAGTGAATATCAAGAGCTGTTCTGTTAGGTCTAATTACTATAAAAACTTGTAATTAAAATTAATCCCTGACAAATAAAAGGGGCTATAAGCAATAAAAGAAACATGGTTAGAATACTTTCTTCTTTCCGATTACTACAGGAACATTAAGCGTGTCATTGAAGAGCAAAAATCCCCTACAGCACCCTGTGACTAAGAGTTTTCAAAGTGGTTATTGATTTCTGGGTGTTTCATTTCAGGTTATGAAATGCCTTTCCAAGCACTGGTTTCCAATGTGTGCTGAGCAGCCCTCTCGTGGTAAAAATTGGTCTGATACAATACGCCTCTGATCAGATGATCAAAATTAATGAGGAATATTTTAGTGAGGGTCTCAAAATCCGCAGTTGCTTCTGAAAGTCTCTGTCATAGCTATAAGGAACTTTCTATCTCTAAAAATGTCCTCCGTGCTTCTGATGGGCTTTGGGTGATAATTAAAGCACAGCTCATCCCTGTGAAGAACAGAGGCGATGCAAGATTTTATCCCAGAAGAGCTACTGTAAAAGAAACGATCATTTTCATGTTTACTCCCAAGAAATAAGATTCCTTTTTGCAAGTTTGAACACAATCCCTCTTTCTGTTTGCTGGATGTACCCATACCACAAGACTATATAATATCGAGCTCTTATGGTACAACCTATAGTACCCAAAAGGAATAACCCAGAGGGAAACAAAAGTCTAGTAAATGGAATTGTCTCAAAGGAGTTAACATCAGGGACAAATTTAATCTGTTTTCAATTTGTTATGTTTTACTGTTCAGCTTATGCTCTGCACCTTCCACCTAAAGTTCCATCGGAGAGTTGTGTTAGGTGAACACTACTCTTAGACCCTTTATTTAGCAGAGCAGCAAAAAACAAGATTGATTTGTTTGAATAAATTTAGATGTTCACCTTGTAGGAAATCGCTTTACAAAAATCATCATGTTTTCTTTTACAGTCAGTGAAGGTTTAGTCAGGGTAGTCGAGGATGTTTTGATGTGCTGCTCATCCCGACCTAAAGCGAGCAAATATACCCTGCATGTCTCTCTCAACTGCTAAATATCTCTGATTGTTCTCAAAGGAACAAAGATGTCCAGTTTACTTAGACATCTGCACTGTAAATATCCAGGCTTCTCTGAGGTGAATCTGACTAAAACAGCCACTCGTGGAAACCAAACCAAACCGAACCGAACAGTTTCCCCTCAAAGGTCAACAGTAAATTGCTATTTTCAGTTCTTGGGTTTTTCAACCCATCTTAGCATACCAAGTCCTTTATGAGAGCCCTTGAAATGTTGTTTCAGGTTACTCTTCTTGACAGATGATGTAAATTAGCCTCTCTCTGGCTAGCTGTAAAAATAAACGTGCCATTCTCCATGGCAGCGTTTCTGGACTGCAACATGCAGAGATCATGGTCCTGGTCCATAATACACATCATAGTTGCTCTTCTGAGGCCACACCAGTCTTAGTGTGAGTCACGAAAAATAAGAGGTGTCTCTGATTTAGCAGTCAACATGCAGTTTCTGCCCTGAACTCACTTCCCCACCAAGAAAACCGTGTGAAGAAACAATCTGGTGTCCTTACCGGTACTCTGCACTAAAAAGAAGGGCTCCGCACTGCCTTGGGTACTTACACATGAAAACGAGGGTCATCTGATACAACTTCACTTGGAATGAAACTCCATCCTATAAGTTTCTGTTACTATCTAATTGTCCTCCACAAGCGTGCAGTCGACTTTCATTGGGTATATCCTTCTGTTCCCTGCCGTGCAATCCCAGACTGCAGAGGTCCCGTGCCTTTTGGACGCGTAATGCTGCTCATCCGCCTCCAGGTCGCTCTGCCTTTGGCTTGTCTGTGAATCAGCCCATCCCAACTGCCAGCGGCAGCCAGCGCTTTTTAATTTCTTCTCTTTGTTTTGGCTTCACTCAAGCAGCTGGTCTGTGCCGTAATTTTCGTTCCATCATGTCCGCTTTCCATCTGTGTGACGTGTCTCATGAACTGTGTTGAACGTGACCTACCTTGGCGTGTTCACAAGATGCTGAAAAACTTGCTAATCTTGTCATATTTAGCAGCTGCGTTCAGAAATGCTACTGTAAGCCTAAGAGGGCTAACCAGCACTCTTGCAAGATGTCAGAACTATCCACCATTACCCTGTAAGTGTACGCAATCCCGTGACATGACTGTGTTTGTATGACGCATGTTGCTAGTAAATGGATGGAAGTGAGCAGAGGGGTAGTAACCAGAGAGCCAGCGCTCGTTTCGTTCTTGTTGCATGTAGAATTTTTTTGGTTGTCTGTGCTTCTGCTGATGCACCAGGCTCGAGGATTTTAAAGTTATTTCTTTAAAAAATTTGTAATAATGGCTGATGCTGTTTATGGCTTTGGGTAGTGTCTGTATAGAAGCTGTTAATAGTCTCTCTTTATTATACAGCAAAGAGATGACTGCTCATCATGCTGAGAGTCAATGTTACACCGAGAAGTTTGCTAGAACCAGGGCGAGAGTGGGTCAATTGGACTCTGAGCTGGTGTAAAACAACTTGTGTCCATTGAACTGAGTGGAGCTGTGTTAGTATAGACCTAGAGGAGAGGAAAGGCTAAGGTTAACATAACATCAAAATATTAAGTGTCTAGTCAGAAGTCAATGTTGAAGACTTGCTGACAGAGAGTGGGGCATCTAGAAAAGTGACTAAATGCTCCTTGGTCTAGAGACACATTTTTTTCCTGATGAACTTTCCCCAGAATTTCAAAAACAGCCTTATGAGAGCAAATCAACACGTAGAGATGTCCTGCTATGCATTTTCTCTGGGATTTCACATCTCCTCAAAGTGTTGAAGAAACAGACTAATGAAGAAACTCAAAGGATTCAGTGAGTGACACAGTGCAGAAGCAGACAGAGCAGTCAGCAGGAAGTCTGAACAAAAGAAGTTCAGTCTTAACAGGACCCCAGAAAAAATGCTGTGCTTACCCAATACACAGGATTAAACCTTATTTTTTGTGTTAAAATATGAAGGTCACAGCTTCTACTGCTTTTCAATTCCTTAGTCTGAAGAATTATTCACGTATGGAAATCAAAAAGCTGTAATCATTTCTCACGTTTAGATGCTACCCCGGGTCTTCAAAAGTGATCCTGTAGATTCAGCCTTTAGAAAAGACTTGTACGTGTCAGGGAGATTACTGAGGTTCCTGAGAGTCTCATGTTAACTATGTTTGGAGTCCTTTTAGTAGAATAAATACTTTGGTTTATTAAACACGAGCTATATTAAGCATTTCATTGCTAATGGCATCCTGTATCTTCATGATTTGCTCTTTATCCTTCTATTTAAAATGTCGTAATTGCTTTTTGTTCATATCTATCACTGAGTTATGGACAAAGAGATGAGATTCTGCAATCCAAACTTTATGTAGCTTCAGTACAACAATTTATATCAGAAATTCAGTCCAGATTCCCTTTGTAGTCAATGGAGAGACTTGATGTGTTCTAAAGCCTTCCTTAGGGACAGGTGCTCTGTCCTACCATGTCATGCCTGTTGCTCTTCATTGACAATAAAGGGAATGTAGGCACGGAATTAACGTAACTAAAAATAGATGTCTTCAGTGCAGATACCTCATAAATTTAAGCCAGTTAATCTATACATCAATAGATAAATTCAGTAGATGCCCATGAGATTTACAACAGGAGTCCTCTCCCCTTAAAGAGGTACCTATATTTAAGGAGGTATCTATATTTGAGGACCATTCCGTTAAAGTGTCTCTCTTTAGAGACATAATATTAATGATATCAACATACTTACCTACAGTACATATGTCCAGACTTTGGTGAGATGAATGTTCTACCACAGATCTTGGTGCAATCGCTGTTAAAGTTTATATTTCATCCAATTAATTTTACATAAGACTCAGCATTAGAACTGAATGATTTATTTTACTTTGAGCAAGGAGACTTGTCTAGCAAAACAACTACATAATGTTCTTTCAAAGTCTGTAGTTTTGAAGATCTTTTTATTCTGCTGATAATCCATTATTCTTTTGTCTCAAAAAAGTTGAGTAGTGAGAACCTCTAAGACCAAGGCAACAAAGTCTTTGCCAGAATGAAATTCACGCTGTAATTTATCTTCACCTTAATAGCACACAGTGTCACCTGTCAAATCTTATGTAAGTTATGATGGATTTTTTTGAGCTACATGGCTTTTTTGATTAGTCCAACAGGAGCAGCTACAGTCCCAGCAGAAATGATACAAGACACATCGTCAGTACAATGGAGATCCCTGGAAGTGATGGGAGAGCAAGCTACAGCTTTCAAAACTCTCTCTGAGACAGAAAAATAATTGACAACCACAAATTTTCTTACACAATTTCTTCTGGATCTTTGGGTACTCTGATGTAAAGGACCCATGTTTTGTGGTGGCCTCCTTGATTCACTCCAGAAAGCCATCATCATATATCCAGTTCAGCAGTTCTTAAAGCTGTTGTCTGTAGGCTCTCCATCTAGAGATATGTCTTTGCTACAGCCCATTCACAGAAGGTGGAAGAACTTATCCAGACCACGTAGAATCCATTGGCCCTTATTTCTTGTCACACAGTTGCTCAACATTTCTTTTTCTATCTGATGTACAGTTACTGGGTTTTTTTTACATCACAGTATTAATTAGTCTTCTAGACACTTGTTTTAAAATGTGGAGTAGGACAACGCTGCAACTTTCAGTAGAAACCACTGGAAACTCAACTCAGCAATGCGATGTGTTGTCTATTTTCATATCCAGTTCATGCCCAGTCACGTCCTAGGTAATGTCTATAAACGCTTCAGCAGTCTCAATAACAGGTGCAGATATGCAATGAAAACATAAAGATTCCTTCAGAGACTGGTCAAACTTAGACAGCCTCTCTACTTTCTACTCCTTTCACTAAAAAGTTGTCTTTCCAGAATTCAGAAGAGCAGTGAGTGGTTTTTTGTACTGACACTTAATGGAAGGGCAAATGCACAGGTCTGATATTGGAGAAAATCTTGGGCTAAAACTGTTGTTAATGAAAATAGCAGCTGAAAAAAGAAGACGTGTCAACCTCAACAAAAATTTATATACAAATTGGTTGGGTTTTTTTTTTAAGTAACCTTAAGACATCCCCTCTACCTGTTGGAATGTACGCAAGGCTTTCACTAGACCTCTTGGAGAACATCTCTCTTCTAAACAGATATGTTAAACCTGGATGAGTGATTATAGTACTCAAAACTCTTGGATACTCCCCATGGTATTGGCTTCTCTGGAAGAGTGTGGGAAGAAAACAGGATAAATGCCTTTGGCTGTTACATCCCTGAGAATTTTATTGTACCCTTTAACATCTTCATTTCAACCCTGCACATGAACTTACTTGTCTCACAGGTGCTGCTTTCAGTCTTTTTTAACGCTCTCAAAAAAACCCCCACAATTCATCGACTCATTAAAATCTTCATGTCCTCTTTATAGATCTTAATAATCTCTGAGCTTCAGAGCAGAGATTATTTCATTTCTTACATTTCATGTATTTTCTTCCTGACTTTTCTGACAATATTGAAGACAGCATCTCAAACACGTTGATGATGACATTATATTTCAAGACCCTACAAAGTAATTGTAAGATTAATCAGCTATAATTAAAGCCAGAAAACTGACAATTGAAGAAGTCTTCCTCCACATCTTTCTCCAAATTAATCTCCTGGGACTGTGGTGAGATACAACATGCTAATACACTACTCTGAATTTAAATCAGAATAACATTTATCCTTTGTTATTGTTGTCATTAATTCCAAATATAATGGGTAACACTTTTGGAGAGATGATACTTATTTGTCTTGTTTACTTCATCTGATTTTAATTCCACGGTTAGTTTAAGACTATACTTATATTTTAGATCCCTTTTTATGGACATAGCATTACTATACAGTCTTTTCCACGATGCTTCTGTCCTTTTTTTATTAATCTGATCACATATCCAAAGATAAAAAGGAATAGATTGGACCTCAAAAAGCCTTTTAGTCCATTTCACTGGGTCACTTCTGTATAACTCATATTTTCTAGAGATCACCAAGACTGGACACTCTGTACGGTCTTCAACAACCTGTTCCAGAGATGTTCCTCTCTTGACAAAAAGCTAACTTGATAGTCACAAGTCTGCTTTGATAATTCATGAGACTGTGTTCTCTGGTTTTTGGGGTCCTTCACCAAGACTTGAGATTTGGTGTGTGTCAGAGTAATGGATCACGTGTGAACAGCATAATCTCAAAGCCAGGGCTGTGATGCATTTGCCACCATTAGCACACACAGTGTAACTGTGGGTCACCAGCAAAGAACAAATGTCCCATTTCCCATTGATTATTGGATACCATAGAATCATAGGATGTACTGCATTGGAAGGGACCTCCAAAGACCATCGAGTCCAACCCTAACCCTAACCATCTCTAATTAAAACAGTTTGCTCAGAGCCCCACCAAACCCCAGGGATGGGGCCCCCACACCTCTCTAGGCAGCCTGGTCCAGGGATACACCACTCCCAGAGTACAGAACTTTTTCCTGATGCCCAGGCTCAGTCTACCCTTTTCCAGCTTAAAACCATGACTCCTCATCCTATCTTTCCATGCCCTTGCGAACAGTTCTTCCCCAGCCGCTTTCAGGTGATTGGAAGCGCACGTTTGCAGAGTTTTTGGAGATCTATTCATCAGGCCTTCACTTTTAGTAGGAGAAACACATCATTCTGGGGATGTTGTGGATCATGTAGTAGCAACGTGTCTGTGTTAGAAAAGTGTCTGCGATAGACCACACAGCTATGAACAGAGAGAACATTTACAGTTTTTAGGAGACACCAAAAACCTTCTTGGCATTTTAGCTTCCATGGTCCTCCATCTACCTCCTTAACTTACTTGAAGACAAATCAATCCTTATTTTTCCCCTTTTTAAATATCCTGGAGGTGACTTTAGGCTATTTTATTTATAATAAATCACCTGCCTTACTTTTGGATCAATACTGCACTTCTTTTGGGTCTTTTTTTGCTGCTCAATCTGCAAATGACACTGTCCAGAACACGTGTAATTGCTGCCTGACCAGGTACAGATTTCTAGCCCTTTTTATTTGTGTCTACTGAGTTTGATTCCCCCCTAAAAGCTCTTTACCCTGATGCAACGGAAATTAGTTACACCACGGAACTGCACTGAGGCTTCCACCAATATAAGTGAGACCAAAATCAAGACCTTGAGGAGTAACCCTGAGACTGAGAACACACAGGAGGTTGTGTTTTTCAGCTTTATTTCTGTTTCGAATTTTTTCCTGTGCAGAAACAGATTTATGCACAACAGACAAAACCAAGTGATTTCAGACCCTCCACTGGGATTAAGGAAATGGGTGAGAGGTTTATTGTTGTGTTCTGGTAGCAGTCTGAATCCCACAGCAAGATTAACCCTCCTCATGTTTGGCAGGGTAGGAAAAAAATTCCTCGCTGATACTAATGCAAATAACAGTCGAGAGTGTTAAGCATTGCTAATGTGCTATTATTGTGGCCGTGTGAAAAGTGGGAGCAAACTACAGCGGGTGTGGAATCCCTGTTTGGGAACAAATGGGAACCTCCTATGTTCGTTTGTATAAATTTCCCAAAAGGCAGGCAACAAAATGTTTTGTGTGTTTTCTTCTTTAATTAAAGCACGAGTTGTTTTATTACAAGGCTGCATTAAAGTTCTTTCACTCTATTATAACAGGAGGCTGGCTCGCTCTACACTTCTGCTTATCCCCTTGTTTGGAATTCACTACACGGTGTTTGCTTTTTCTCCTGAAAATGTCAGTAAGCGGGAGAGACTAGTGTTTGAATTGGGACTGGGATCTTTCCAGGTGATTATACAGTGAATTCTGCTTTTGTTAAAAAGAAATCTCTATTCATTACTGTAACTACTTTGCATGCACAGTTGGCAGACTGTGTGTATTCTCCTCTCTGTGTGTATCTTACACACGAGGAGTTTGGTTTTGTTCGCTTGCTGTGTTTGTTTTAACTCCTGCTGTTTTCTAGCACTTGCTGAAGGATTTGAATTACATTCTTCCCTTCTCTCCCGTTTACCTAGGGTTTTGTTGTTGCTGTTCTGTATTGTTTCTTGAATGGGGAGGTAAGACTTTTCGTATTTAACCTCACCCACCCGCCATTCTCATCCCATTTCCTTGCGGGAATAACTGCTATCCTAAACCTTCACTGTAACCCATCATCTACCATATTCCCTAATACCTTAGGCTGAATCTCATAATGTCTCAGCAAAAGAAAGAGGATGATGTGGTGGCTTTATTAAACCAAAACTTTGGCCTTGCCAGAGATGATGACTCAAATCAATGCTCCTGAAAAGAGGTAGGGGCTATACTGATCTCCGGTTATGCCACCTTGGGTGCAAAGCTTTGCACTTGAATTTGTTAAACTTCACACAGTTCTTGCTAGATCACTCTTCCAGCCTGTTCTGTTGTCCCTGTAAGGTGAGTCTCTTCTGATGTGTCTGCCTCACTTCCCAGATGGGTGTTGAGAGTCCTTTCATCCCATCATTTGGATGCTGAACAGTGTGGGGTCCACTATCAGTCCCTAGTAGTCCCCCTAATAACCAACTGCCAGTCACAGTAAAAAATTTTGTTCACCAGACTCTGAGTGTGGTGAATCCTGTTAGCCAAGTCCCCACTCATCTTGCAGACTAGTTACCTGATCTACACCTTGCCAGAAGACTGCAGGAAACAGTGCCAAATGCTGTGCTGCTTTCTTCATGTCACATCTTTAAAACCTCTTCAGGGATGGGGACTCCACTACGGCACTGGGCAGCCTTTGCCAGTCCTCAACAGCCCTTTTGGTGAAGAAATTGTTCCTCATGTCCAGCCTAAACCTCACACGGTGCACCTTGAGGCCATTTACTCTATTGCTTGTTTCTGAGGAGGAGACCAACCAACCTTACTATAAACTTCTCTCAGGTGAACAGCAATGCATTGTTCTTACTGGCATGTCCAACATCTGTAGTGGGAAGCAGTCCTTAGTATGCTCCAGGAACAGGAAGAACACTTGTGTACCACTGTGTTGTTTTCCCATCAAATACCTGGGTAATGTAAGTTACCCATAAGAACCAGGTTCTGCTAGTATGACCCTTCCTTAAGCACCTGATAGAAGGTTTTATTACCCCAAACATCTTATTGTAAGGATGGTAACAGATACCTAACAAACCATCCCATTTGATGACAGTTCCTCTCATCTTTGCTCATCAGTAGAGCTTTCATGGTCTCCATAACTCACTTTTATATTCTCAAAGTGTAACTTCACATCATCATCTTCTTCTTCCCTTCCTATACTCCCAAAAGAACTTGTAACTACACATTGTGGTCTTCCAGACATGTTAGCTTTCCCACAAGCTTCTGTGTTTTTCATTGTGTCATAACTTGTTGGCTGGGCACAGAAGTCCAGTTTCTCCCATTAGCTGGCCAAGCTGCACACACTGGTATGCATCATCTTGAGTTTATTTGACTTAGGGTTCTTGCCTTTGCAGAGGGCTGGGGGAGCGTTACTTGCTGTGGTAGGTGAACTCATCCAACTTGCTGCTCATGAATATGCAGATGTCACAGCTTTGGACACTGCCTACAAATTCATTAGTGTAAAGCACAGTTCAGTAATTCAGGCAATCTGCTAGTGAAGGTTATTTTTGTGTCCCCTAGGCAGGCACATCCCGTGTCTTTTCAGTACTCTGTATTCATTGAAGAATGTTCTGCACAGAACACAAAAATCTGGCATTAACCCCAGCCAAGAAAGCAGATATAGATCTGCTTGCTGCGTTGACTTCTGCCTGCACCCCATCTGTGACTGGCAAGTCAGAGGAGAAAGTAACATGGCCATCTGCCCCTCTCATTTGTGCCTCCAGGGCTCTGAACTCCCTATTGACCTTGCCCAGGCTTTGCTTTACACCATGTCTTTGATGCCTACAAGGAAAAGAAATAAGAGCGTAGTCTGTGTCTTCACCTAGTTGTGGCAATCCTTTTGTGGCATCCTGGATCTTGGCTCCTGGCAAGCAACAACGTTCACTTGACTGTGTATCAAGCAGTTAGATGGGTGTCTCCAGTGCCTCTCAGCAGAGTCACCCACCGCTAGCACTCACCAACTCCTTTTGAGGCATCACCAAGGAGCTGGCAAAGTAGAAAAGCTATAGACTTATTTCCTTATTTTCTAACTGTACTCTGACCGTGGATTGTGTTACTCTTGGTGATTTACTGGGAGTGCCCATTCAAATACCTCAAGGGAAAGGAGGGCGTTACAGATGTGTCTGAATTCAAGAGCTTAGGGGTGATCTGGCAGCAGGAGCAGTAGACATGGCAGATGAAAGATGAGCTGCCTGTGTGGACAGGTTATTTCATTCCTGTCTGGGACCTTCTTGGTTTTGGTTTTCTTGGCTCCTTCTTATGTATTTAGTATTGGCCACTGATGAAAACAGGTTATTTTTTCCAAAGTAGCTCAAGAACCAGGTTGGAGTTAATGTTGATCAGGTCTTCTGTGCACCTCTGGGCTGACCCTAATTATCTGAAGTCAGAGACACAGAACCCAGGTTGTTGTTTCCATTGCATGCCTGGATCTCTTTCATTCACAGAGAAGTCACTTCAGGTGTTGCTGAAGTGAGGAGTTTCCATAATAATCTTAAACATAATTCTGTCAAATTGTGGGGTTTTTTCTAATCTTGATACTTTGTCAGCATGTCCTCGAGCGGCTAAGTACATAAAAAATGACCTTTTGAAGTTTCTCCCTAAAGGTGCAATCAGAAATAAAGAGAAAATGGAGGAGCTGGAAAGTCAACCGGTATTTTGCTGTGGATTTCAAACATCGTCATCCTTCTCTAGCGAGCAGCGGAGTGAACGGGGGGACACAACTCTCCATTCTGAGCAAGAGCAGCTCTCAGATTCGGATGTCCAGCATAAATGCGGAGAATCTAGCGACATGAGCAACTGAGGAGAACCAATCAATCGACAAAAGAACCAAAAACTATCCCTTTAAAAAGAAAAAAACCCAACATACTTATGGTGGTGGTGTAGGACTTTCCTTTCTCCTTTCTCTTCCTCTCTTCTTTCTCCTCCTTTCCGCTTTCCTTTCCTTCCTTTTCCCCTTTCCCCTTTCGTTTTCTTTCCCCTTCCCTTCCTTGCCCTTTTCCTACACTCCCGTGGTGTTCGTAGAGGTGAGGAAGCAAAGCAAGTGTGTACATATGTCTTTTTAACGATCACTGTAAATACCCAACTGTACTCAAGGGCATCAATGGAAAAATGTTTCACAGATAAACCAAGAGGCCAAGCCCAGCCGCTCAATGATTTACATTTCAGAGCATCTGCAAGTGATCCGTTGTCAGTCCAAAGTAACAAGTGATTGCCGTGCAGTTGTGGTCCTTGATTGCCAAACTGATGCTACCCTGTGAATGGACATGACTATTGTTCTTTTCAAGTGGGGTTCCTTTTTTGTTTCGATTTGCCTTTTGGGGGTTTTATCCTCATCAGTCATAGTGTGTCCCTGTCTCTTGGCATGTGCATTTCTGCAATGTTTCTCTTTTGAGTCTTAAGATGGAGCTAACGTGTCTGAGTTAAGCAAACCAGCCAATTGAGGAAGAACTCCAGAAAACTAAGTTCAGGGCTGGATTTAGTCCAACGTTCCCTGCGGACATAAGGAAACTGCTGTGCCGATGTGAAGCTGCATAGCTACCATCAATCAGTGCGGGAACTCCAGGCAAGAGAAATGGGATCCACCAACACCCGGTGACTTCTGAGAATGCTTTATGCTTTAGCTAAGCTGTGAATTTTCTAAAAGGGCCATGCGGTTGAGATCTATCAGTATTTTGGGCATTGACTGATTGATTGACAGATTGATTGATCGAGTTATTTGAACAATAAAGATAACCATCCCGTCCCCCACCACCTTAAGAGCAAAAGTGAGTTCCAGGATGACCTTTCCCTCCACATACCCTTGGGTCTTCTGCATCTGTGTCCAAACACGGCACATTTTTCCATAGCGTGGTGCTTTTGCAACCTGGTGGATGTCTGCGTGTTGACTCTTTGCCAGAGCAAGAGGCACAAGAAGGATCTGGAATGATCATCTTGGAAGGTAAAAGTCACTTGTGTTTGGTGAGCAACTAAGCCGAACAGAAGGGTGGTGTGTTGGGTGACTTCTCACACCTGGCAGTTTTCTCTCTTTTTGGGTATTCTGTTTGTCTAGCCACCGGTGGTCTTACTGCTTTTCTTTGGGAGGAACTGAAGTGTTCTTTCAACCTTTGCCTTGTAGTCAAAGCCACGACTGGTACATACCTACTTCAGTCGAATGTCAATTCTTAAAAGTCTTTATACCGTGCATAAAGGCTTTGAGGACCGTCCTAGCACTCACTTCGTTTGGATTTACGAACTGATAGGTATATAAAGTTACACATGAATACGTACGTGCGTGTGTGTGTTTGCGTACATTAAAGATATGAAAATGATGTTTTAAATATGAAGCGTTGAAAAGAAACTAATAGCAACCAGGAAATTCAAAATTCAGGCTTGTTCTTTGGTGTTCGTTGACACGGTCATGAACTGAAAGACTCCAAATGTTAGTGGCAGCTGAGTGTGAGCTTTTAATTTCACTGGTTTTTGTTAGTTAAAAGAAAAAGAAAAGTTTTAATGTCATTTTAAGCCTAGATTTTAAAAAATAATGCTACTTTCCTTATTTTTACAAGGAGAGAAAAGGTCTCAGAAAGTTCTGGGCAAATATTAATGATAATATTTAACACTTCCATAGAGCTTTATGGGACACAACCTGCTCTCAGTTGTAGCAGTGTAAATGAATGTAAAGATAATTTGAATCGGACAGAACCATTGAGATTGACTTCATATTTGTACCAGGTCATGCTCTTACGAGATGCTGACACCCCTTTCAGGTGAAAGCCTGCACAGAGGACTTGCAAAAGTTTTAAGACACTTGCGTCAAACTCCAGTAACTTAACTGTAAATGACCTAATCCAGACATCTTCTTTCCTAGTCTTCAGCACAGGCTTGCTGCTCGAAGAGCAGAATTTGTCTCTCGTTACCAGACCTCTGCAAAAAGTCACCGAAGAATTTTTAACTGACAGATTGTAGCTTCCACTATCATTAGATGCCATCAGAGCCATTCTAGAAAGCTCCCCAAGGAACCACTTTGTAGTCCAGAAAGACAGAGGACACGGGCAGTTAGATCTACCAGGAAAATGAGTCGCTAGTGATAGATGGACAGATAACACTTAGGTTTGCACTTTCTGCAGGATGGGCTTGCACAAGGTATTATACTAACAATACTGTAAGTGCATGAGCGTTTACTAGCCAAGCATTAATACACTAGAACTCTTGAGAAGCTGATGTTGTCTCTAGCTGGAGAATTTTGCCTTGTTTCAGTACAGAGCAAGAAGATGTTTGGATCTTTTTGAACTATTTGTGCTGCTGTTGAGGCTTTTTCTGAGCTTACTTTTGCATCCTGTTGTTTTCCTGGTTATCCTACAGTGCTCTGCAATTTGAGTTGGTGGATCTCAGTCCAGTGCCTCGTGGACAAATGTCCACATCACCAAAACCACCCTCCAATCATGCACGCTGGAGACCTGCTCCTCAGCTAGAATAGAATCAGTACAGAAAGTTATTGCTATCGTTAGAATAAGCCACTTCGCTTTGGCTTGGGACTTGGCCTCAACACATTATTATTGCTATTATTTTTGGCAGTCTCAGCAAGAGAGGATAAGGACTGAAGAGTGATGAAAACTTGGACTTGCCCCTTAAATTGCTAGAGCCAAGGCTCAGGAGCAGCAAGACAAGTTCAAGGGCAGTGGAGGAGAAATTTCTGCTATTGCAGTCTCCGTGTTTCTTATTCAGTGGACAAATCGAAGCCTTTGCTACCTTTCACCAGCACTGAATTTGCTAGAAGAAGTGGTATCTCTCAGCATAATTAATATCCAAGATATTATACAATCAACCCCCTTCTGTTCTGCTATTTTTTATTGCAAATGTGGCTTTCCTTGGTTGCTCAGACTTTTCCCAGTGTTACTGGAAAGGTCACACCTCGGGTGTATATAGTTACCTAAACCAGACTGATTCCATTGCACAAATTAGCTCTCAAGACACCTTTATGTTGAATGTAAGATGGACGTGCGTGGCCACCACTCACAGTGGCTGCTACTTCCATTTGTTTCAAGACGGAAGGAACCAATTGGTAGTTTCCTTCTAAGTGTGTGTAAATATTAATTGAGTGTAACAGTGTTTTGTTCAGTTTCTCACTGTGAAATACATTTTGGAGCTAGAAAGACTTTGTTATTAAAAACAAGACGTAGCTGAAAGACAACCAAGTGTACAGTGCTCCCTGAGCCATTTTTCTACCATGTCCATAAGGTATTTCCTGTCTAATTTTCTTACTTTGCTTTTGTAAATGTACAGAAACTTCCTGCCGTGCCACAGCTTTTGTGACTGTTGACTGTATCTGACCACTGTTTGATTATTGACCTTTTGATGTGGAGTGCTGATTCTACAGGACAACTAACATCCCACAATGAAAGCTACAACCTACATTTCAAAAGACAAGGCTTGTTTCAGTGCTGCATGGTGACCTAACTACCTTTAACCTTCACCTATGTTTTGGCAGTCAGACCCCAGATAATGAAACTTTAAAGTCTGTGAGACTTGTGTGTTTCATAGAGGAAATTACACCTAGGCTCCTCTGGCTCATTTAACTAATTGTGTTTGAGAACTAGGTGTTACTATGTGGTGGTGGCAGAAGGGAGAGAGAGATGAAGGCAGATGACTCCAGAGTCAAATGCAGCCAAGGTGTGGTTTGAAACAAACCTCAAGACACTGTGTTTGCTGTCTAGCTCCCTCTTTTCAGCAGCTGTCCATAGTGCAACTAAAGAACTGCATCTTGCAAAGCTAAAAACTAACCAGAATTGGGCAGGAACTGACTGTGCTGAGACAAACACATGTCTGCAGGACTCCTGAGTCTCCGATGTAGAGATGCACAAAATGTAAAGATACAACCAAATACCTGGTTTTAATCTGTTTTCTTTCTTAAAGAGTTAAACATCAAGGGCTATATTAAAGGAGTGTCCCTTTTATCATCCAGCAGTTTCAGCATCAGGCATTCGGTCCTAGAAACAAAGTCCTAGAGAAGACTCGGTGTCACTAAGCAGGCAGCTAAGCAGACATCCACATCCCCTAACTTTAGGCTTCAAGCCTTTGAACTAGTTTCTCCACTTTGCCTTTGCAGTCACAAGAGACAAATAAGCACTTGTAGAGTACAAGTGTTGAACATATTTTTGATGTCTCCTCAAGACTGAGATGATTCATGCTTTGCAAGAATCTGCTTCTTTCCAGCAGGAAGTCCAGCTGACCAGGCTGGTGACAGATGTTGACACTGTGGAAGTCTACATGTAGATGATTTTTTGCCCCTGGCTAATTTGCCCAGTTCTGTTTCATGCATGCTGAGAAATAATGGTCTTGAAAAGCTTGGGAGTGGCTTCTGTCGTGTATTAACAAGTAGAATTTGGGGAAGTGGTTGCCTCATGAAGACACAGTAGCTCTCACCAAGGGTAGCTTTCAGGAAGTCTTGTTCTTTCTGTTGATTGTCTCTAAATGACCGGCAGTTCTGTGGCCAGAAGCAAACCATGGGACATAGTGCACAGGCAGTGAAAAGAGGAGATGGGATTTAACCCCTGCTTTTAGCAGGGAGACACAGGCAATGAGTGCAGGATTTCATCGAAGAGTAGCATTAGAAAGAATGGAGCGTGCAGAAGTGGTTAGTGATGCTCTGATGTTAAGCCCCATGAGTATCTGTACTAAAGAGCTAAGATCAGCTAAATACACATTGTACTTTGTGTATGAAAACACACCAGCAGAGCTTGAACAATGTCTTGAGCCTCGTGGTCTTTCACCTTACTCTGATTAAAATTCCAATTTCCCATTGGCTTTCTTTTGGGGAATTCATCTGTGTAAAGAATTACTGTGTGATATGACACTGTGTGATGACACTCTTCGGTGTCTGAAATGACTAAGGCTTCTAGGTATGCCTCTTCCAATGGACTTTGTGCTTGCAGAGAAGCCTCAAGAGGCCTTTGTGTACCAGTATACCCTGTACAAACAAGTATTTGGTGTGTCCATTCTCTTTCCCTTCCTCTCGTCAATCTAGTGGCAATGCAACACGCTATAGCTCCAAGAAGTACCAAGCTATCGGATGGAAAGCTGTATTTTGGCTTCTGACTGTGTCAAGGTACAAACTTACTGGCCTGTTGGGTCTGATACTGACCTTTTTTTGGTCAACACTGGTTTAATGGGGACTAGAGCTATTGAGCTTTGTAACGAGGTGGGAACACAGGTATCAACTGCTGCTTTCTAATCTTTTTTGTGTTTTGAGGACTTGTTTTTAACATGTATACTGCTGTAGATGACACAATAAATGTATTCTCGTTTTGTAGAAGTCTGGTCCCATATAAAATCACACCAAAGAGAGCTTTTTTATGCAAGTTACAGGCTAGCATGTTGTTTCCTAAGGCAGCAGGATGAAGTTTTTTGGGGTGAGAAGGGTCGACTTCTTTCCTCATGGGAAGGGGTCCCTAGAGTCTTCTGGGCCAAATCTGCATCAGCGATACTGTGGCCAGCAGGACTGGAGAGGTTATCATCCCCCTGTACTCAACACTAGTGAGACTTCGTCTTGAGCTTTGCTGAAGATCAGCATCCTACAGCATCGTTGAGGCAGGGACAGACCTGAAATGGGGTCTTATGCATGTAGGAGGGTTGGGAGTCGAAGTGGGAGAGCACAGATGTATGGATTTACATGTTTTCTATATTTGAAACCATCGTAATTGCCCTATGGTAGTCCTTCTACATGGATTTACTCGGTGATCCGAGCAGTCTCAGCCCCTTTGAGTGCAGCTCGAGACAGCGCAGGGTGTCTACCATGTGCAGAATGGTTCCATCGGGCACCATCTCATTAAACACTCACATTAGCAAATGTGGAACAGGAGATCGTGTGATTTGGAAAAGATCTCATTGCTAAGTGTTGCATCTTGTTTAAGACATTTTTTTTTAGTCTTTAGTTTCTTAACTCTTATAGTTAAGAAACAGACAACAAAAGATACCTCCATAAATATTTCAGCCCAATCTAAATGTCCTGGGCAAGTATCCACGTTTTTAAAGAGAAACAGTATTAGTGTGTTTGCTCCAAGAACAAGACACCAAGAAAACCTTATTAGTAGGTGTCCAGTTGTGGGCTGCTCAGTTCAAGAAGGATGTGGAGCCGCTGGAGGGAGTCCAGCGTACAGCAAGGAGGATGGTGAAGGAAGAAGAACACCTCCCTTATGAGGAAAGGCTGAGGGAGCTGGGTCTCTCGAGCTTGGAGGAGACTGAGGGGTGACCACATGAATGTCTATAAATACGTGAAGGATGGGTGTCAGGAGGATGGAGCCAGGTTCTGCTCAGTGTCATCTAGTGATAGGACAAGGGGCAATGGGTGTGAGCTGGAACATAGGAGATTCCATATAAATATGAGAAGAAACTTTTTCCCAGTGAGGGTGACGGAGCACTGGAAGGGGCTGCCCAGGGGGGTTGTGGAGTCTCCTTCACTGGAGATGTTTAAGACTCACCTGCATATGTTCCCGTGTGACTTGTTCTAGGTGGTCCTGCTGTGTTAGGAGTATTGGACTAGATGATCTTTCGAGGTCCCTTCCAATCTGCAATGATTCTGTGATTCTATGATACTAGATCTGTCAAAACATCACAACAGCACCACTTCAAATCCAGCTGCATTGTCTGGAAAATTCTTACTCGGGTACTAAAAGACAAAGGATTTTAAAACCCCTCTCTCTAATCTCCTCTCTTACTGTACATTTCAGTTGTCCTTTGGTAATTGCTTCAGTCCCACTCAGGAGATGGCTCTCTCAGGTTTGTGCTGGCTGTGATGTTTCTGAGCACTGCCTGGTCTCCAGACTGCTGCTGTTCACACAGACCAGCGCACACTGAGCACCACGAGATGGCAGTGCCACCACGCAGTCTCGGACTTAGAATTACAGCGTCGGAAGAGACCTCCAACCCGGCTATAACAAGCGAGGACATCCCTAACTAGAACAGATTGCCCAGAGCCCCGTCCAGCCTGACCTTGAACGGCTCCAGGAATGGGGCTTCCACCACTTCTTCAGGCAGCCTGTTGCAGTGATCCACTACCCTCACATTAAAGAACTTTTACCTGATGTCCAGCCTCAATCTACCCTTTTCCAGCCTAAAACAATCCACCCTTATCCTGTTGTTCCCTGCCCTTGAGAACAGTCTTCCCCAGCCTTCTGACAGGCCCCTTTCAGGGACTGGAAGGCTGCTATAAGGTCCCTTCGGAGTCTTCTCTTCAAGTTGAACAATCCCAACTCTCGTCTCTTCTTGTAAGACAGGTGCTCCACTCCTCTGAGCATTTTCATGGTCTCCCCTAGACACACTGCAAGAGGTCCTTGTCCTTGTGTTGCAGGTTCCAGAGCTGGACACATGGCTTGTGACAGCTGCTGAGCTGTGAAGCCATAGATACCTGTAGAGTTTCCTTGCTCCTACACACCCCATCATGTCCTCAGATGTACCAAGCAGGGGTGAGCAACACTTTTGCAACCAAAATTCCTTATCCAAGACATTGTGCACTTCCAGGATTAATATTATGGCCATATCTAATAATAATTTATTATGGAGCCACTGGAGGGAGTCCAGCGTAGAGCAACAAGGATGATGAAGGAAGCGGAGCACATCCCTTATGAGGAAATGCTGAGGGATCTGGGTCTCTCTAGCTTAGAGAAGAGGAGACTGAGGGGTGACCCCATTAATGTCTATAAATATGTGAGGGCTGGGTGCCAGGAGGATGGAGCCAGGCTCTGCTCAGTGTTATCTAGTGATAGGACAAGAGGCAGTGGGTGTGAGCTGGAACATAGGAGGTTCCATATAAATATCAGAAGGAACTTCTTCCCAGTGAGGGTGACAGAGCACTGGAACAGGCTGGTTATGGGAGTTATGGAGTCTCCTTCTCTGAAGAGGTTTAAAGCCCACCTGGATGTGTTCCTGTGCAGCTTGGTCTAGGTGATCCTGCTGTGTTAGGGGGATTGGACCAGATGATCTTTCAAGGTCCCTTCCAATCCCTAATGATTCTACGATTCTATGATTCTCATATTATAGTATTCTGCCCCTGTGCTCCACTCTAGCAAGACACTACATCAAGAACTGTGGCCAGAAGTGGAGCACCACAGACCCATGTCTTTCTGATGGTGTCTGGCAGGGCAGCGGAGTATTAACTCCACTGCAGGATCATTCAAGGCAAATATTTTCTTTGATGCAAAGGTCAACATTGTACATATTCATTGGCTTAAAAAATGAAACCAGAGTAAAGAGTTATAAGACTAGTCTGTTTTTATGAAGTCTTGTATGACATACATGAAGTGACTTAATTAAAACACACAAACTCACATTAGCTGTAATTATCACAGCTAGTTGTCGTACAAAGGTGTTCACATCACTATGTCACGCAACCAACTTAACACAGAAGCAAGTTACTTTTACAAGGAAAACTGATCAGGAGGTCACAACAGACAAAATCACAGCTTACAGAGGACATCCTTTTCGTTTGGTTAAACATCTGATTAATAAAGGACTGCTCCAAATCATGTTCATAGAAATCTGAACAAATAATCTCTGTTCTCAGTCCTGAAGAAAGGTCCCCCAAAAAGGTGATGGTTTTACTGGTACTTGGCCATTCTTTACTTCACTAGATGACACTACTGGGCTGATAATTCTCACCTGAGAAACATCATCAGGTGATAATGGGATGCAAATTGATGGGCAGGACCGAGATAATCATGGCCATCACAGCAGACTTGTCCTCTAAGGGAGGCCCCCCAAAAAAACACAAAAGCACTGTTTAATTATTAAATTGATGGATCCAACCAAACTTGAGGTTATTGTGGACAACAGTCAGTTCCAGCTACACCAGAACCTGTATCTGGCCACTAAGACCGGGTCTGTATGTTATATGGAACTCAAGATAGCCCAGCTGGCACATCATGATGGGTTTGCTCTATGTTTTTCCCCTATAATCTGCCTGATACTGGACTTCATGTAGTTCCTGTTTTCTTCTGGGTGCTGACCTGTTGATGCACACCAGCTCAAGGTCTGCTTTACACAACAGAACAAGTGGATTTTGTACTTTTAGAGAGAGAGAGAACCCAGGTTGTGATATTGATCTGTACCAGGTGAGATGCTCACATTCAAGACAAGAAACTCAAGGAAGGTCCTTGACACTATGGAAAGCCATAAAGGATCAACCTGGCCATCCTTTAGGTAGTTTATCACAATGTCCCAGTAACTCATCCTGCTAGAAGAACTCAGACTGGAGTCACACCATTCTGGCTCACAGATGTTCTCCTTTTGGGACTGATTCTTTCAAGCAGTGACAACTGAGTTACATAGTTGACTGGACTGTTTTCTCTGGACAAAGTTCTGTGTTTGTGTATGAAGTTCAGGTATTCTTGATACTGCCATTTGCACAGCTGCTTCTTCAGTTCACTTTGAACCTACAGGAAATGAATGAAAACCAAAGAATGAGAGAATTAGGATTTAGTGGACATTGAAGGTAAGACATGTCAGTGTTCATTGGAGACGTTTAAGATCCGCCTGGATATGTTCCTGTGCCACTTGGTCTAGGTGATCCTGCTGTGACAGGGGGATTGGACTAGATGATCTTTTGAGGTCCCTTCCAATCCCTAATGATTCTATGATTCTATGATTTATAAGCTGCCTATAGTTGCTTACCAAGGATTTACTATTTTACTGAGCGAAATTAAAGAGGTTGGCAAATTGGCAACAACTATTTAGGGCCCAAGTCTAGAACTAAAAATTACAAACAAATGTTGCATGATCCAACAATGTCATGCCTATAGTGTGGTTTGCTAACCCTTACACATAGAGATTTAGAGACCTCAGCAGTAGTCTTCTTTTAGGTTGGAAAGGTTTTCTATTTTCATTGTAGAATACTTGGTTATGTGTTATAGGTAGTGGTCATAAGTCAAATGGTCTAATTTTAGTTACTTAATTATTCTGCTAGAAAGTTAAGCCTGTGTGCTTTGGCAACAATTGTCCACTGGATTGATAATGTCTAATCAGTTTGCAGGTTGCTCCATACAATCTTAGTACAATGAAGAAGAAAGTCTGAAACACAGACTCTGTAGAGGTACATCCTTTTGCAAGAGAGGGGTGTTGTTCCTTCACTAGAAACATGTTAATGTCTCGGGATCTGGAGAGAGACAGAGAGTCTGTCACTGTGTACAAGAGTGTAGTGGGGAATGAGAAATGGAGCAGAAAGAACCTCCAGTGTGAGATCCAACATTGAAATGTGACACCAAGAGTCTTAGTATTATGCACTGGGGACTGAGAGTTTGCTTTAACTCTGACGGCTACAAAGTAGTGCCACTAAAGCCAAACCTGGAAAAAAAACAAGAACTTCGCTTTGAGACATAATTGGTCTAAGATTTATGTTCCTTTGGAGTGAGCATGGAAATGGAAAGTAATTCACCAAGTAACTTTTTTCCCTTCTGGTAACACTTTCTCAGTATTAGCTATTCTGTCTCTTATTTAGCCTGTCCTAAAGGAATAAACACCCAAAATCTGTTAAGGAAACCACAAGTTTGCTCAGAGGAGGAGCATTTTTACACTCTGAAGCAGTTCATATAAGATTTGTTGTTGTTTTCTGCCTTTTATTTTCCCTCTTTTCCATAGCGTGGTAGTTGCATTAAAAACCACTTAATGATTCCAGATGTTATCAGTAGATGTATGTGATTATACTGAGATTGTTCACAGTTGGTTAACTGCTACTGCATTTCTTTGCTTTTTCAAAGAAGAGTTGCTGTCATCCCAAGAAAAATCTCCATGTACTAAGGATGTCATAGTAAAAGTGGATTATAGCTCAAAGACCGAGACAGACACTTCTGTAGTTTTAGCTCCATCATCTAGTGAAAGAAGTCCTGGTCTACATAAAGGTAACTTGCTAGTTGGCAAAGAAATTTGAGTTCTCTCTTTTTCTCTCATTCCCTTTTCTGTTTGCCTGTGCCGAGACAAAATCCAGGGATATCTGTATCTGCGCAACAGAAGTTACGCTTTTCTAGCTGTTGATTTCTAATCACCTAAGTGCTTTAGATATTACCATTAGGTAAAATAAATCTTTCCTGAGTAGTCCCTTAAAATGGATTATATTAGTGACTCAACAATGGATTTTCTTTGTTATTGAGTTGGACAGGCATTAAAAATTTCTTGAGAACTGGACTACACATCTAAATGCCATACATTTGTATAAAGTATGATTTGAAGGCTGCAAAATTAACTAATGCATGCTAACATCCAATTTTTCTTTAAATACAAATAAATATCAGAATCTGACAGACTGCATTGGTGTGCTTTTCATATGAAAATCCATTTCATTCTACATCTTTATTTCCTTTTTTTCTATACACCAGTAACGTTTTCATTAACATCACAAAGGAAATTAACCTTTTTATTTTGTATTTTTAAAAATCTTCCAGAGGATGACGAGGATGGAAAGACTCCAACACAACCACTGTTGAAAACAGGCAGGCATTTTCCATTTTTTTTGTGTTAAATCATTCTTTCACATTGTTAATTTCAGTTTTACTTTTGTGTTCCTTTCTATGCATATGCTTGAGAGAGAGGAAAATACCGTCTATGCAGTGTCAGTTTGTTTCTTCATGCTTTGGGATGTGCTTCATCCTTAAGGATTAGGCTATGATAAAACAACTTCATGGAAATTCCCAGGACAAGTTGCTGCTGAGAAGAGCTTATGCATACGTCTGAGATACTAATGTTGGATTTCTAATTCTAATTTCTTTTGTTTTTAACTATTGTTCTTAAGTGACATTTGAAATGTCCTCAGGAGCTTCTTTCTGTTGCAGGCATCTGTCTGGGTCTTTTGGATTTAGGACTAAGAGAAGCGTTATCTAATGGTGTGGTGAAATTGCTCCATCAGAATGCTCTAAAGCTATAGTTGTCTTTTAGTTTGTTTGAAATCGTTCATAGCTTGCATATTAAAGCATAATATACCACTCCATGAGATTAACAATGCAAAGCGGTCACTCAAATATGTGGTAGTTTCAGAGATGAACCAAGCAATTTTCACTTCCTAGTTTGTTTCTGACTTTGGAGATTCTTGAAGCACAAGGTGTCAGTTGGAAAGAAGTTGCATTGTGAAGTAAAGTAGTATACTAATGCAAGTCAGTCAAAGATCTACTCAAAATTTACAAATACATCATAAAATAAGAACTGAGAGGAGTATCAAACTCCTGGCTCATCTACATTTTGAGGACATAATTTAGCAGTTGGGTTTTTTCCTCTAGTTTTTAAACAATATTTTTAGCTGCATTAATGTAATTGAGACAGCTATTGCCTTGTTCTCAGCAAATCTAGTAATTTTGTTAAGCAAAATGGTCTCAGCAGTGCTTCAGAACCTTTTACATTGAAAACAGTTCTTTTTGCAAAGGACAGAATTCAAATATGCAAAACTAGATTTTATGTTCACCTCATCACACTTTTAAAAAAACAGAGTTCAGGAAAGAAGAAAACTACTTAGAACATGATTTTTCACTGTAAATTTATGTCTACCTTGGTATTTAAATCCTTAACTGCTCAGGTTAGGAGTTTACAGACTCATAAATGTAGCTAGCTCAGTTTATTCAGTCAAAATTTAGAGTGGGCCTGGGGACGGGAAGAAACAGTTTTCATGTACTATTAGAGGTATCATAAAATACTAAAGAGTTGCATTTGATGATTGAATTTCATCCCACTTTTTTCTAGATTCCAAGAGCCCATCTTCTCCTCTAAACCTGGCTGACCAAAGACTCCTCGATGCTAGTGCTCAGTTTCAGAAGAAACAAGGCAAAAGCAATATTGATGTCTGGTGGCTTTTTGATGATGGAGGTAATGTTCTTTATACTTCAAAACCAGAAGATTTTGAATTAAATGTTAATAGACAACTTTCAGTCAGTTGACATACAGATTAAACAGTCTGTTAATCGGTGACATGATGCCGTGTTTGCTGAATCATACCCCAATTCTGGTGCAAATACAGGTTTGACACTCTTGATTCCTTACCTTCTTACAACCAAGAAGAAGTGGAAAGACTGCAAGATCAGAGTGTTCATTGGTGGAAAAATAAATAGGATTGATCATGACAGAAGAGCGTAAGTTTATCTTTAAAAAAATTCATGTCAAATGCTGATGGAGCATGTAATACATATGGATTGCCTTCCTAGTAGCCTTCTTTCAATTGTTGTTTTAGGTTTAATGGTATTCTATTCCCGTTCTTCAAAACCAGCTTTATTTCCCCCAAATTGTTTTAGATTAGATACTTCCAAGTTAAAGTAGTTTTTCTGCAGCACTGCCTGACACGTAACATTTTATTTTTCAAATAATTTCTGATGCATTTAAGAAAAATCTTTTCTCATAGTTTTACAGATTTAAAATGTTGTTGCTGGTTTTGTTTCCAATGCAGATTGTCAATATATAGTCACTTGCCCTTTAATTTGATATTTTTTTTGTGTCACTTCAAAACAACACTTCAGGTTGTTAGTTTTTCTCTTAAGCTAGTGGTTTTATTTCCAAATACCTGTCTGTTTACTCTGTGACTTAATTAAAAATCTGGCTGATCTTGCTGTGCATAAAGGCTTTTTTTTTCTGATACAGGATGGCTACTTTGCTTAGCAAATTTCGGATAGACTTCTCAGATATCATGGTTCTTGGGGACATTAATACTAAGCCAAAGAAAGAAAAGTAAGTCTCAGAAACACCAACTTGTATGTTAATTAAATTCTAGATTTTTTTTCATGAGCATAGATTTTCTGTGTAGTAATGTTTATAGAGTAGTCCTAAGACATCCATTGTTTCACAAAAATGCAGAAAATAAATTAAGCAGTAACTCCTACAACCAAGAGAGCTAGAATTTTATATTTTTAAATTGTCTGACCCTTAGATGATAGAATAAAATGTAGAAAAATACAGTTTTTAGAAAAATTGCCTTGAGAAATGCCTATAAAAACATAAACTACATTTCTTGAAGTTTTAGATTTAATGTAACAAAGCTAGGTCTTCAAGTAGACTGATGTTTTGAGCTTTTTAAAGTTGCTTGGACTGTTAATTGTGATAGGAATGATCATACATGTGATTTTTTCTGATTTTCAAGTTTGAAACCCATTAATTCTAGATGGCTTCCAGCAAAAGCTTGTAATGGAATGTATGAGATAATTATCCTACTTTCCCTTCAAGTTGTCAAGTTGTATTTTTTTGTGGATATGGATGTATACGAATAATTGGACACGTCAAGCAAGTTAAGAAATATGTTTTACAACTGGTGTAAATGGAAAATGCTAATGTGCTTCTTTTATACCCTCCTCTTTAATTACCTTTCCTTCAAGCAACTAAAATGATAGAGTACTTCTGGCACTCCTGTAATTTTGGATATCTGCTTCTGGGAGCCTAGTGCTCTAAAATGTGTAAACTTAGGGGTCACACACATTCATGCATAAAAGGTTGAGATTGTATAATTACATGAAATTATTTCATAGAAACCATCCATCAGTTATTTCTTCTAGGAGTATTTTACTCTTGCTGTGGATATATTCCTCACAATATATCTAAAACATTTCAAACATACAAGATGACACTAGCAGTACTGTAAACTAAGTGGAGGAAGATTATCTATTTTTAGTAATTTCTTCGCATTATAACAGAGTATTGCGAATAATACTTTTTATTAATCCAAAAAATACCAAACCACAGTTGTCTTTTCCCTTTTGATTCAGGTGAAGTAATTATACCAATTCACTTCCATAGATACCACCAATGGCAGAAAAAAAGATGATTTTTTTAGTAGTGTGAGGGTTTCCTAGAGGAATGGGAAAAGCTAAATTAGAAAATGGTGATGGGGAAGTGTTTATACATAAACTAACAGGTTGTACATACTGGTCCTGCAGTATATCCTGAGAGGTATGCTTTCCACAGTGTAATTTGCAATGACAGAATAATGGCAATGCCTTGTAACCTTTATAAAAACACATTCAAATAGCATCAAAATGCAGTTATATCACTGGAGACAAGGCATACATTTCAGTATGTTCTGCTGAAAGGTGGTTTCTGTTTTATTGTGACCTGTGAATTTCCTCTCTCTCAAATTTAATCCTGAAGAATCTACCATTAGCCACTATACATTTTCTAAGGTAGTACTCTTCAGCTTTCGAGCAATTACAGTAAAATTGTAGCAAAAGTTGTTTGTGGCTGTCTGTAGTTGCGTGATGAACAGTAAAAGCTCTTACAAATGTCCATTTTTTGTTGAATTGTAATGCCTGATTATACAAGTAGTTGATTGGATGTTATAACTGCTATTTACATTAAAAAATTCAGCGTACTTTATATGCTAATAAAACTTTATGATACCTTGGACGTTATTCCTGACATGCAGACTTGTAAGTTTTGTAATGTAACTGTTCACTTAATTGTTGCAGTATTACAGCTTTTGAACAAATGATAGAGCCTTTCCGACTTCATGAAGACGATAAAGAACAAGAAGTTGCTGATAAAATGAAGGAGGATGAACCATGGAGGATAACAGATAATGAACTTGAGCTTTATAAAACAAAGGTTCTGTTTCTTTAAAATGTTAACTGTTTAGCTTTTTTCTCCTGCTACATTTATGGTTGTGATATCAGTGAGTTAATGCTTGTTATTCTTTCTCTTCCATATCTGGTTTTTTAGGAATAGCTGATAGAAAACAGCATATAAATTATTTAGATGGTTCACTAAAGAAAAAAAGTTACTGCATGCTTGGGTGGGGATCCTAAACTGTTATTAAAATACCTCAAACGCAAAACACGTGGTGTGAAGTTTGACATTTTCCCTGAGCACTTCGGTACTGTAGAGATGTCAGAAATACTCCTTCTCACAGATGCTTCTGTGGAGGAGATTCAGGTAGCATAGCAGGGTGCTGATGTGGACAAATATCTAAAGAAATACTGTTTAAAGTTTAATTGATCTGCAAGACTTGACCCCTGTGAGGCTGTAGAGAATATAGTTAGAAGAACCTTGAAGGAAGCATAAAGAACTCATGCTTCCAGAAGCTATGGAGGGTGGTATAATTAGAGGAACTGTCATAAATCTAACTTTTGTAGTCCTTGGCCTGTTTGCTCATCTTAAGCCTACTGCGTTCTTAATCTCCCAGCCTTGCACAACCATAGCTATTCTGAAAAAGTAAAGAAATTGCCAAACCAGGGTGGAAGTGCATGCTTCCTGTAAGCGACTCATACCAATTGAAGAGTCGTTTCTTCAGTTTTGTTTAATTTTCGTCTGTTTTATTTTTCTTAAATGAACTTTCTGTACTTCAAAAGATCTTAACACATTTCATTTAAATTACAGACTTACCGCCAGATCAGGCTAAATGAATTGCTGCAAGAACATTCAAGTACAGCTAATATAATTGTCATGTAAGTACATGATTTGCACAGTTAATCTATTGATACAGAATTCTAAATTGAAATGTGAATACATGTAAATAAAGTTTAGCAAAAAGCTTGTGCCTTGGCAATGAAGTACAGAAGCACTCAAAGAGGTTTCAATGCTAAAAGTGTTTATTAGAAGTATGAAGTGATTATCCTGATGAATAAAAAATAACCTGTGTAGCTTCATGCTTCTGACAGGCTGGTTTAGATTTTTACCTCCACGATGGTAGTGCCTCTCAGGAATCTTGCGTTCCTCCCACTTCCACATACCAATAATTGCTCTTTCTTTCAGGTATTTCCTTCCAGTTCTTTTTCTAGGAAATATCTGTAGATAAAAATAGATCATCACCTTGCTGATGGGTTTCCATGGAATTATTTCTGGTGTAAACAAACAGAATGCAGATTGTAGGTTTCTTGACTGTTTTTCTTTAGGAGCCTGTTGGGGAGCTCCATGAAGTAGTACAATGAGTGAAGTTTGAGTAGGGAAAACAGACTTAACATTAGTTTGCTTTCTTCAAAAATAAAAGAACACAGTATGTTTTGTAAGAAGGAATATTAGACTGCACCAACCTGCCATCATAAGAGAAAGCTGTATTTTAAAATTTTAAGAATCTTTCAAGAAACTTTTCTTCAATGAGAAGAATTCCCCATGAAGCTACCTGAGTACAAAGTGGTGGTAAGAGTGCAAAAGTGGGAGGTAAATAAATAAATGTAAAGGGCTGTGATGCTTGAGATGTGAACTCTCAACTTACTAACTGAATTCTGAGGGGGAAAACAAAGTGAAAAAGGTTATAAAATGTGACTTCAGTCTACCTTTTTTTTGCAGAGTCAGGTACTTGCATATTTATAGGGTATAATTTTTACTCCAACAGGTTTTCCTAACTGTTGAATTCTTTTCTCCCTTGTCAATTGTAGGAGTTTGCCAGTTGCGAGAAAAGGTGCGGTTTCTAGTGCGCTGTATATGGCATGGTTGGAAGCTCTTTCTAAAGACCTGCCACCAATTCTCCTTGTTCGTGGGAATCATCAGAGTGTTCTTACCTTCTATTCCTAAGCGTTCCGCACACAGGACAGCTATAGTGAAATGGTACTTCAGTGCCCAGTGGAGAGTGACTGACATAATCTATAGTTTATTAACATCACAAAGGCAAAAAGTGACTCTTCTTTCACATTTCACTGACTTGAAAGCACACAAGGAAAGTCGCTGTATTTCTAAAGTTGTGACATCTTGAGTTTTACTCTATATTTTCTGTAATTTGATCTGGCTTGATGGGGGAGGATTCCTTGTTAGACTGAAGAACATGATGAGCTTTGTTTGCTATTTGAATAGCAGCAATAAAATGTTTTATTTTTGATCAATGAAAGGATTTTAGATTTATAAAAGCCTTTTAGCCTTGAGGTGCCTTGTGATATTAACCAAATGTCATCCATACATCCTATTTTATAACTTTATATAGAATGTCAAAATCTGCCTTCAACTAAGAGTTTAGATCAGACTTCCTTTAGTAGTTTCTAGTCTTTTCCATATTACAATAAAAACGAATGCTGCTTTTCAGTCTTCCATTGAGCTATTAGTTTTTAGTACTGTATGTTTTCTATTGTCAAAGTTTTTGGATTTTTTTATTACTATATCTGTTAGATTTAAAGGTGAGAATTGGGGCAGGTCAGCAGAACTAAAAAAAATTTCTCATGTTCATGTCAGGACTTCATGCTACCGAATTTTTATAACAGTTAAAATAAAAGTAATTCTACTAGCAAGAGACTCCTGTTCTCAAATTTGACGATTTGTATTGCTTCAACACTAGTCTGAGATACATAACTAACGTTAGTTACCTTGGAGAAGGCTGCTGTTCTGTCTTTGCTCTGTAGTTCTTCTATGAAACTAAGTGCATTTTATTAGCTGAGGCTCTTTATCATATGACAAATTACAATAAAACAAGGAGACCTGCCCTGGTTCTTGGCCTGTTATGTTTTAGTGTCACTTCCAACTTATTTTGAAACAAAACTCAACTTAAAGGCTTGAATGGGGATAATACAAGCAATGTGATGCTATCTAACAGAAAACAGTAAACACTATGTGGAATCTTGCTATCCAGTGTAAAAGCTACAGTTCTCGTGCATTTTTGAAATTAAAAAATGGTTAAAAGGACCACTAGTTACTAGGGGAGATGTTTCTAGGTCAGTTCGTTCAGATGTCAGAAAATACGTTCAGTCTTATCAAACAGTACTCAGGTTTGATTGTCTTGCAATTCAGATCTATTCAATACATCCCACTTTATACATTTTCTATGTTCAATAAAGAAACTGCCAGTCTTGCTTGCCCTTTCATCGTATGTTTTGAAAAATTTCATAATTTAGCCTACTATGAACACCTACACAAGAAATTTCACTTGAGCCTTTGTATGAAGGTTAGTAATGTGAACCACTTTTAAAATTCCTGCTATATTTTGGATAGAAAGGATTGCCTAAAAACGTTTCATGAGCTTTTGATATTGATGAGTTGGTATCACTGGATTGGATTAGCAGTGGTTTTGTGACTTTCATGTAAGGATGCACAGAAAAGGTGTATTTCTTCTGCTCGATACAAGATCAAATTGAAATGTAATTCTTCCTTTTGAAGGACAAAGCAAAATCGTGGTGAGGTAGAACTTCAAGTTATTGTACTAAAAGATAAAAAATATTCTACGCAGAGCACTACACACTGCTGTCAAGTTCTTGGTAAACTGCAAAAAATCTTTGGTGTTTCTGTGAATTGGATTTGAGCCTATTGCATCATTTAACTTAAAAGAAAAAACCACATTAAAATGCATGTTTTGCTGCTAAATGTGAGATAACTGATCCCAGCATGAACCCAGCTTGTTACGATAAACATTAGAAGACAAGAGACAGTTTGCAGTAAAAGTGCTGTTTCCTTCCAGGTGAGGAGGCAGGAATCAAATTTACCAACATACCTATTAGAGGTTTTATGGTGTTTTGTAGAGGATAACGATGTCACATTGTGAATATGGAATCATTGCTATGTTTCTTCTTATTTTGTGGGTTATACTCTTTTGAACAGGTGGACAGTGAGGCATGGACTTAGTGCTGCTATCTTAAAAAAAAAATGTTAAAAGGTGTGCACAGGTACACTTACTTAAAATGTTTTTCTGCCCATTCAGGAACCATTGCTTGTGGTCTGTACCAGAAACCAAATGAAGTGTGCGTATACATGCATATATATGTATAAAATTATATAAAGTATATCTAAATAGGCGTATGGGGATAGTCGACGTCTGTGAAGTAATATAGGATGCTTTTCACATGTGCTCCCAGAAGTCCACTAACACTAGGCGCAAGGCCAAGTTTTAATATTATTTGCTACACTAAATTTTCAACATTTAATGGTAATTGTTTGCAACAGATGTCAGTTAGTGGCAGTCACTCCAATTTCTGCTTTGATTTTGACACCAAATTTATATTTCAATCATTATTAATTACTTGAAAAATGAAATCATACACAGCAATTCATAACTTCTGTAGATTAGTTTTCTTTCTATGGCTTTAGAAAGAGTAATGGCTGAAGAAAATCAATTATTTATTCATTCACTTGTATCTAGGTTTCCTTTTACATACATTCTTTTTATATGCTTTTTCTGACATTACATATTTAAAAATAACTGAAAATAATTTAAAGATTTGAGTGTTCATGGGTAATGGCCCACTTGGTTTGAAGATGTAAGATTTGATACTGTACTGTAACTGTCACACACAGATGCTTTTCTAATGTTTTAACGTAATTATTGCAGTTAATACTTTGTACCAAGGGGATGTCACTGCAATAAAAGGAAGCAAATTCAATACGACTGTGTTGTCTAACAAAGTTGTTTTTATTGGTGGGGGATAGGAAGTGATGTGTACAATTTAACAGAGTAATTCTAGCTGCTGATACATAAAAGTATTTATTAGAAGTATCTGTTACTTACCTTTATTATGGAATTGCATGGGACCATGTGTAGAACTTAAAGTCATTCAGGTGTCTGGTAGAAAGAGACAAGGGGTTTGTTCTCGGGGTTAGGAACAGTGGTGGTTTGTTTGACTCCCTGAAATTTGTCATGAGTTGACAAGCAGTGCAGACCAGTCTGCATTATGTGGTATGATTAAGCTGAAACATTCAGTGTCTGATAATTCACACCTAATACATAAGCAATTTTGCATTTATGTCTTTACTGTGAGGGTAACCAAGAACTGGAATAGGCTGCCCAGATAGGCTGTGGAGTTTCATTCTCTGGAGATTCTCAAAACCCACCTGGATATCATCCTGTGCAACCTGCTCTAGGTGAACCTGCTTTAGCCAGAGGGGTTGGATTAGATGATCTGATCTCTTTTCCGACTCCTGATGTTTGTGATTCTGCTGTTTCTTTGCAGCTAAATACAGTGAAGTACTGTTTTAACAATGTTCTCTCTCAAAATAGTCAGTCCATTGAGGTATGAGGAAATATGTTGAGAAAATAACTTGTAAAGGCTCAATTGTAAAGCTGCTTGGAAGACACGTTTGGTCTTAACTCCGCTGACGTACATTAATCTAGAAGCTAGTTTAAAAATCTTAAGCATAATGAGAAATGGCAAGTGATACTTAGGACCACTAAAGAACTTTTAAACCTCAACAGTTTTCTTGTCTGCCAGTGTGCCTGGGTGACAGAATTTTTATTTCAAAGTTAACCTCTAATAAATTCCTAACTGTACTACATAGCCTTAATTTACTAAAGCCTTGCTGATTAAGTTTTTTTCTTGCTTTTAAATCTGGGCCTTGAAGGGGAGGTTTAGAAGCCAGTGGGAAGGTAACAATTGCTAAAAGAACACCTCCTGCCTCTGTGGCATTGGCTCTGTCTTTTTGTATGCAAAGATGAAGAGAAGAAGGTATGTAGCAGATTTTCTAGATCTTCCTGTTTGCTAGGGAAGTGAGTAATTAAAAATATGACAACCCCATTAGCTGAACTTACAAGTAAGTGACTTCATGTATGGCTTTTGAATTCAAAGCTGGGCCAAGGTTAATAACTTGGCTACACAAACAATAAAGGTTCACACTGCAGTGACATATTTTGGTTTTGTTTTGAAACGGGAAAACAGGTCTAGTGAGGGGTGTCCCTGCCAATGGCAGCAAGGGTTGAACTAGATAACCTCTGAGGTCCCTTCCAACCTAAGCCATTCCAAATTCTGTGGTTCTGTGACTCCTTTCACCTTTGTGAGCATTCATTACCTTAGTTACACTTCAGTGGGAATCTGTAAATCTTGTAAATCTTGCCTCTACATGTAAAAATGCTTTATGTTCAGCTGGCGTGGGAGCTAAGCTTCAGGTCTGTGAGACTATGGAGGCACTGAACGGTCTTCTGTTTCAGTACTCCTGCCTTGCACTGGTGCAGGATCGAAACTTGTGTGTGCTTAACAGTGCATTGTCACATCTTTCTTGCTACTTGGCATCTGCACAGCATGGTCTGGAACAGGTTTTCAGAGCCATGGCTCCTACTTCAGAGTAGGTTGATGGAAACTGATGCATGGGGGAAACAAACTGTTGGAAATGTTTGGTTATCTTTTTAATTGGCAAAGTAAATGTTGAAGCAACAGCATTCACCCTTCTCTTGAAACTTGAGGTGCTTCGTTGGTCCAGAGGTCCATCTCGCCACAACAAATAAGCTGTGCTCCATCCTTTGGGCTGTGTACATCATGCTGACAAGGCTGCACAGACAAGCTACCTGCAGGACCAGGCATTAGCCTGTGCTGACTGATGTCAGCAGGCACAGAATTGAGAGCAAAAAAGGACTCGGAGGGTGATTTCTTCACAGTCACACACATAGTCTGCACACACTCAGCTTCAGAGGAAGCTGACTAGGTAGCTCCAGGGATCTGCTTTCCGCCCTGACAGCCTGCTGCCTGTCCCAGCCTGTACTGTCCTGCGGTGCTGAGCTGACATCATGAGCTGCTAACCCAGCAGGGACAGGGCACATGGCTTCATTTAGTGCTTCAAGTGTCAGGCTATGCCAGTTTAACCCTTGAACCCCCTTGTCATCAAGGCTGGCACTGTGGGCTGCCTGGGGCCAGTCCTGCTGTGATGGTGTTGATGGAAGCCTGTGCAGTTTTCTGTACCCACAGTGGGTTCTTCTCCATTGCGTCGGTGAAATCTTGCAAAACACACAACTGGAATTAGCTGCAGCAGCACTTGCACGTGTCAGCCAAGGTCGTCACAGCTCTGCTCCCACCCTGAGGGCACGTGGGTAACGTGGACCGTCACGAGCTGCAGTCAAAACATGTTTCAAGTGTGATATTCTGGGTCTTCATGGTACCTCAGTTCCCACCCACAAAAAAAATTACAAAAGCATGCTAATACAATGTGATCCTTGCTAAAAGAAACAAGGACTTTCTCAGAAGCTCTCTACCGCTCACACCACAGCAGCAACGCAAGGTGGTACCGCATTTCTAGTAATCCCTAGCATTGCAGCCTCATACACCCTTCCTGCAGTTTCTTCAGCTTCATGGGCCAAACAACTTCCTGCTTTGGATGAACTCAACATGTATTAGCATGACAGTATTGTTTTGCACTTTTTTTTGGTGTTTGCATTATTTTAACTCTGGAGTGGAGAAAAGTTTAGGAATCTCATTTTGCCCCACTCCTCTTGTGGGAAAAATACTCTGGTTTTGTTCTAAAGGATGGCACAATTTATATGCAGATGCTCCTGATTGTGTTCAAGCATCCTTTTTGCCACCAAGGAACCCAACCAAGAGAACATCAATGACCCTCTACTAATACAGAGGTAAGAGAAAGATAATTAGAACCTGGTGTCTGGTGGGCACTGAACAATGCTAGGTGGAGTGCATGGGATAGTCTAGTTGGGGTCTCTGTCCAGTGGAAAGAGCCACTGCATTCAGAAGGATGGATCAGGAGACCCTCACAGTGCGGCCTCATGAACATGCAGCTGGCCAGGTCACAGCTGCTGGGAGTGCTAGAGCCTTGCACTGGCAGCAGTGAGAACTGCTTCATCAGGTGTGAACAGGTGGAGGATCTGCTCAGGCTGGTAGCAGAGCTACTTGAGGAGATTGAAGGGCTGAGGAGCATTAGGGAAACTGAGCAGGAGATAGACTGATGGCACCAGACTCTGCCCTCCTTGAAACATAAAAGGGAGCAGCACCCATCAGTGAGAACCCAGCATCAAGGGGCCTCTGTATCCTGCCCCTGTTGGGCCAAAGGCAGAAGTCTGGATAAACAAAGTGAATGGAAGAAAGTTCAAAGTAGGGGCAGCAGGCAAAATCTCTTCTTGCCCACTTTGTGTCCATCCCCTGCCCTGCCCCAGGTGCCTCTGAGCAATAGGTATGAGGCTCTGTCTGAGAAAGACCAGATGACTGCGGATGACTGAGAATGGGGAGAAGGGGAATGCCGTGCGGAATCGAACTCCATCTCCCAGAGAGAAAGAGCAGGTAAGCTTTACTGCAGCCCTGGGCACACGCGGGAAGAATCCTTCAAATCATATGCACCGAAGTGCAGATTTCAGCAGGTTGCATACAGTCTTTGCACACATCTGCACAAACAGGAGGGGACATTACAACTAATTGTTATCATCCTGTTTGTGTCTGCGCAGTTGGTCTTGGGCGTCTCAGGCATCGTCCATTGACTGAACTGAATCATAGAAACATTAGGGATTAGAAGGGACCTCAAAAGATCATCTAGTCCAATCCCCCTGCCACTGCAGGATCACCTAGACCAAGTCACACAGGAACACATCCAGATGGGTTTTAAATGTCTCTACACAACGTCCCTGGGCAGCCTCTTCCAGTGCTCTGTCACCCTCACTGGGAAGAAGTTCCTTCTGATATTTATATGGAACCTCCTATGTTCCAGCTTACACCCGTTGCCCCTTGTCCCGTCACTAGATGACATTGAGCAGAGCCTGGCTCCATCCTCCTGACACCCACCCTTTCTATATTTATAGAAATTAATAAGGTCACCCCTCAGTCTCCTCTTCTCCCAATAGAATGGCCCTTTCTTCATAGAATGGCTCAGGTTGGAAGGGACCTTATCATCTACACCAATCTCCCTGCCATGGGCAGTGATGCCTGTCAACTAGACTTGGTTGCTCAAGGCCTCACCCAACCTGGCCTTGAACACCTCTGGGAAGGGAGCATCCACAGCCTCTCCAGGCAATCTTTTCCAGAGTCTCTCCACTCTTGTCCTGAAGAACTTCTTCCTAAGATCTAGTCTGAATCTACTCTCCTTCAATTTAAAACCATCTTCCCTTCTTCCCATTGCTGGATCCTCTTGGGAAAAATCTTCCACTTGTTTCTTCCAACAGTTTGCAGCCCCACTTGTGTATACTCATGCTCACACACATCGTCATGCTCAGAGGGAAAAGTCCCACTGGTAGGAGGGGTGTTAGTGAGCCAAGTAAAACCATGGGGTGTGGAGAAAGCTGGTATCCTATTTATCTAACTGATCTCAGTGTGGGCTGGGAGACAAGCTTTCAGGTGTTCCAGCTGGCTGTTGGGTCTGCGCCAGCACACTGGTTTCCTGGCCACAGACAGCACTGATCATGTGTGTTCCCACCTCAGGGGATAAAACCACTTCCAGAAGCTTCCTGTCTCTTTTCGTGGACCTTCCTACTAAAACCACAGTTAACTTCTGCCATTAAATTCTGTAAGAACGAGGAATTATTCACAGCTGTTGGGTCTGTGAACCGGGCACAGCGACGGCAGGCACCGTACAGCCTGGAAATGACACCGACATCGACTTTCACTTTGCTTCTTCGTGAGCTGGCCGAGTGCATTCCCAGCAGGATTGCTGGAGACAAACGGTGACCACTGTGCTCTGGCCCAGCGCAATCTGCGTTTCTAATGAAGGGTGTTCACAAGCCCCACTTATCTGACGTGTGCAAAGAGCAAATCATAAGGCAGTGGGGAAATAGCAGTCGGCAATGAGACACTGATTTCCTTTTATCTGTCTCTCTCCCTCACACAAATGCCAAGTGCAGATGGCACAAGGGATGCCTTGACAGTGGTGCTCGCTGCTGCGCAGGGTTGTGGCACTTCTGGTGGTTCTCATCGGCTTTCCATCCTCGGGCTCCATCGCTGGGGATTTGCCTGTGTAGACACTCGGATCAGAAGTGTCTCTGGGTGTTTCTGGGTCCTGTTGATTATAGGTGGGATGTGAATGGGTTCTGCCCCAAATTCAGCCTGATTCATCTGATTCCTTTCTCAGCCCTCCATGGTTGGTTGAGGGACTGAGCTGAAGCACAGCCGTGTTCAAAACAAGAGCTGCTGCAATCAGGCACTTGTGGCGTTTCCTGTCACTGAATCACAGAACATTAGGGATTGGAAGGGACCTTGAAAGATCGTCCAGTCCAATCCCCCTGCCATGGCAGGATCCCCTAGAGCAAGTCGCACAGGAACATATCCAGGAGGGTTTTAAATGTCTTGAGAGAAGGAGACTCCATAATCTCCCTGGGCAGCCTGTTCCAGCGCTCTGCCACCCTCACTGGGAAGACGTTCCTTCTCATATTGATGTGGAACCTCCTCTGTTCCAGCTCACACCCGATGTCCTTTGTCCTATCATTAGATGACACTGAGTAGAGCCTGGCTCCATCTTCCTGACACCCACCCTTCACATACTTATAAAAATAATGAGGTCACCCCTCAGTCTCCTTTTCTCCAAGCTCAAGAGACCCAGCTCCCTCAGCCTTTCCTCATCAGGGAGGTGTTCCACTCTCTTCATCATCTTTGTGGCTCTGCGCTGGACTGACTCCAGCAGCTCTGTGTCCTTCTGGAACTGAGGGGCCCAGAACTGGACACAATATTCCAGATGCGGTGTCAGTCTTTGGCGGCTTCTCTCTCTTTTGGACAGAGACATGGGTTTTGAAACTTCTAAAACAGCCCGTAATTTGAGCCTTTCTTCTGATCACTCCACACATTTTGAAACCACTCTCTTGGTACCTTGTCTGTTGACTTTGGCTCCTGTGTTTGCTGACAAGGAACTTGGTTCCCACTGTGTGGGATGGGTCCAGTCTTCCCCACTGATGATGCTGGTCACTTCTGATGTGGGAGAAAATGGAGTGGAAACCAACTCTCCAAAGGTATGAATTGTCAAGGGAAAGGTTAAACCCACCTCCCTGGGGTGCGGCATGCCGATAAATCTCCTGAGAGTTTATGAACAGCAGCTGCTCTGGGACAAAATTTAATTCAAAGGGAAGAGTCTCCGATGGCATTGTTCAAACTTGCCAGTTTTTCAGTGCAGGAAAATGTGTCAATGGGTTTAAACACCACGTTTAGTCAAGAAACCGAGGCCGTCCTTCCTTTTTTCCAGTGAAATGTAAACTATGGGTAAGTTTTGTTGTTTCTTTTCAGATTTACATTTCCAGTGCTGAAGGAACAGAAGCCCTGAAGGTGCATTGGCAGAGGAGCACTCTGAGCCACCGTGACATCTCTACGCATCAATCTGCCGGACTTAGAGGGGACTTCATTGTGGGGCTCGGTTTAGCTCTTGTGACTTTGGCTGTCCATAAAGACTCAACCTGCAGCGTTAAATAGTGGTTTCACCCCACGGAGCTTTTCTCCCGTGACAAATTTTTCCGAAAGCCCACTTTGCTGAGTCCTCCTCAAGTCGCTGATCTAACATGGCGCGTCCCCAGCGCTCAGGAGTTGTGACAGGTTTGTCTCCATCATGGGTTGCTTTAAAAAAGCGAAAGGATTTAAAGCTCTGTGGGGCTTTTTTTAGGCTCCCTCTCACTGCTGAACCTTTAGCGGTCCCTTCTTTCTATTTTTCACGATTTCTCCACTGTTGTCAGATGTTCGTGGTGGTTTTTTTGCTTCTAGAAGCCAGTGCTAAAAAAAAATAATTAAAAAAATATCCCAAGACTTGTGATATCTAACCACAAGACTTGGCAATACTTCATTTTCCTTCAAATTTAGTGTCTTCCTTTCATGCACAGGTTTTCTCAGATTTCTTTTGCTTGGGGAAGCAGCCTGGACCTTCGATTATTGAAAAGAGACGAGAGGAACAGCGAGCCATCGCCACAGTTGGGAAGCCTGATTTTTGTCGCAGTCGATGGGTGAGTCAACGCCGGGTGGACGGAGGAGCTCGCTCTGGTGACCAGATGGAGGAAAGCTGGAACTGGGATGCGCGATCCGAGAGCTCTCTTCCACATGAAGAGGCAGGAAGCATAACTGGAGCGAAATGTTCAGAAAAGAGGTAAATAATCCATGGAGTGGTTCATCTTCGTCCTGTTTGGGCTGGTCTGTCTATTTGTCTTTGTGTTGCTCTGCGCATCCTTCTCTCTGCTGGATCCGAGGTGCTCCACGCGCGTCGCCGCTTACACCTCTCACAGTGGCTGCTGCCTCTGGCCTTCAGCACTGCGATCTGAGGAAATGCTTAGTGAATGGGACGAGAGAGGCAGATCCATTTCAGTCATTTCCCACTTTCTACCTCGTTCTGTGGGATAAAATGCAGCAGGATCAAGTCCCTGGTGTGATTCATAGCCTTGAAGACACGAGCACAGCCAGGGGCTGTGACATGCAACAGGTAAGGAAGGGAGATGCTTTATGCTGCTGTTGTCACCAAAGACTGATGATAGAAACCCTCAGTACTAAACACAAACTGGAAAGAGCAGAGGTGAGTCTTACTTTTCAGCTAGTTGCAGGGGGATGAATGGTACGGACGCAAATACGCTTCACAGACCATCCCAGCCCCTGATATGCAGCTTTAATTTTCAATATAATCTTAAAATAGCAGTGTGTAAAGTGAGAATTTTCAGCTTCTCCCAGCCTTTGTAGGAGCTCCAGCCAAGACATCCCACCCGTGACCCTTGGGTGTGGAAGCTTAGACCCGAGCAAGACTCATCTCTGCTGCATGAGAACAGGGACATCCCACCTCCCTCACCCATCGCAGGCAGTGGAAGGGAGCACATGGGGGCAAAGCACTTTGAGATCCTCCGATCGGGAAAGGTCAGGGGAGCACTGCCGCCTCTTTCAGGAGCTCCAACACCGAGGGGAAAAATAAATCACACAGAGCTTAAATAGGAAACCGCAGCTGCTGTCAGATTAAATCTGTTACAAGTGCATTCCACTGCCTCGCTGAACAGTGTTTTATTTCACACCTCCAAATGGGAGGCCCTGTGCCATGGACTTGCTCCTTTCCCCCTGTTCCCCCTCGATGACTTAACGAGCTGAAAGTGCAGCTGGAAATTAATGCTTCCTGTCCTTTCCAACAACGTGACACTGAAGTCCCGGTACTCGGCGCGTTGGCATTTAGCGTGCCACGATATTCCAGCCCCTCCGCGCTGTTTGGGGCGCAGAAGTGTTATTACAGCTGCTCTGAAATCCTGACAAAGAGGTGCGTTTCTGCCTCTGGTTTTTCTCCCTGGTCCCTTCTCTCCTCTGTCCCACCATAATTGCTTTTTGCCGCATCTCTGAACCGTAACCATGGCGATCCGCCACATTCATCAGAGGACCCTCTTGTTGTTTTGCTTGTCTGAGTGTGAGAAGGGGGGACAAAATATGAAACAGAAGAGAGAAGGAAAAAAAGGAAGGGGGGGGGGGAGCCATAAAATGTTAGTGGAAGTTTCCAAAAAAAGCAGATTTTTATTCTGCTTTTTTCCCCCCCCCTCCCCATTTTTTAATGAATTTTTTTTCCTGATGACAGAAGCTGTATTGGAGAGCTGGCCTGGCCAAGACACCAAGGACTTGTTCAGAGCCTAAAAAAAGGGAGAGGAGGAGTCTGGCCATGGAGGTGTCACTCTCTGTGGAAAACAGACTTCAATAACTGGAGCTTTCAAGCTGTTCCCCCTGAAAGGAGAAGTTGTTATGTGCAGAAGGGGCATGAAAGGCTGACCCTTCTCCATTTCTGTCTGATGACAAACCGGTCCTTGTTTGGAGAAGAAGTTAGGGCAGAACATCATGACCATACTGAAATGCCATTGCTGGCTGGGGAAGGAGATACTGCCTGGCTTTGGACTAAGATTTGGGACTGCTACTCACGCTGTGGGTGCTGAGGAAGGACAGGGAGAAACCACTGTGGTGGGACAGGCAAGACATGAAGGGGAAAGATAATGTTGTTGCTGTGAGGTGTTTTTCAACATCTGGCACCTCAATAGACTTCTCTTTCACTGCTGGAGCCAGGCTGTTCTCAATGTCATCTAGTGATAGAACGAGGGGCAATGGGTGTGAGCTGGAACATAGGAGGTTCCACATCAATATGAGAAGGAACTTCTTCCCAGTGAGGGTGACAGAGCACTGGAAGGGGCTGCTCAGGGGGGTTGTGGAGTCTCCTTCTCTGGAGATGTTTAAGACCCACCTGGATGTGTTCCTGTGTGACTTGGTCTGGGTGATCGTGCTGTGGCAGGGGGATTGGACTAGATGATCTTTCGAGGTCCCTTCCAATCCCTAATGTTCTGTGACTCAAAAAGTTTTGAAAATCAGCTTGGAGACTTTCATGTTGAGGGACTTGGGCACTTTGTCTTTGCTCAGGTTCTGCTCGTGTCCTGGCGCTGCTTAGATGGGATGGGAAAACTATCTGATGTTCAGGGTCACTTTGATGTACTTTCCCTGGGCAGAATTGCAGTTCCAATCCACCAGCCACTGTTGGTGGGTTCTCCAGGACACAAGGACAGAAAAGCTGGCAGTGGCTGTTAGCAAATCTACCTGGAGTGTGGAGCATGGACATGGCACTACTTCCCACACCTAGTCAGTCAGGTAAGAGGCTGTAATGAGAGTTTGGTGCCCAGTAAAACTTGGCTGCTCTTACCTGAGGAACTCTAGGAGTCACTCTACAAGTACTCGTGCAACGTGGAGATCTGTCCCCACGTAAAGGCAATGCAGCTTATTTCCATGGAGTAGAAGCAACTATGTGATATTATTTTCCTATCCTTCGACATGACAGCCAGGAACAGAGTGATGAAGCAGCTGCTCTCTGCATCCTACGGCAGCACTCACCAAGTCATCCTGCAAGATTTCCCCAATGTCCTTGCTGTGGCAATCACCTGCGGCGGTACCTGACTGTCTTGTAAAGCGGCAGCTCCTGACATAAAGCCTCATCTGAATGAATAATTTTATGTCCCAAGGCTGAAAGTGGTTGTGATCTCAGACTAGGCTTTGTTTTGGCTTTGCGGTGTTTGACACGGGGGCTCTGGTGTCTGGGTCTTCAGTGCAGCAACAGGCTGATGCAATTCACTCCAAAGTGCGGTGTGAAGCCCGTCTTGGTGTCCTCTTATGTTTCTGCTCTGCAGTGGCTGGTAACACTCATCAGCAGTGGTTGTGGAGCTGTTGCAATTAGGGGAGCCTCTGCTCTTCCTAGTTTGCTCTCCCTCAGCCAGCTCGCCTCTGCCCTCTGTACCTTCCTCGCCAGCAGTTCTGGTGGATCAAAGCCTATGTGTGTGCCACCAGTGCCCCAGTTCACAGCACATGACCCAGCCTGTGTCAGTGGCTTCAGCCAGCTCGCTGGACCATGCATGGTGCTGGCTGAGATAGGGGCACTCATCTCCTCCTGCCATCAACGCAGAAACCCTGGAGGAGGACAGTTCCTCAGGCAAAGCTGATGTGCCTCAGCATGGGCATTTGCTGGCAAGACAGAGCCACCAGAGCATTGCTCAGTGACCTGAGAGGTATTTGGTTGGAAAATGTCTGGTTCTGTTCTCGTCTCTGAGCCATTTGATCCGTCCCCAAAGATGCAGCATAGCAAAGGTCCTGGGGCCCTCCCATGGGTGACAATGGATACACTGGGGTCTGCAGAGCAAAGTGGGTTGTCTACAAGTCAAAAAGTCTTAGAGACCCGTTTCTAGGTGGGTTTGTCAATGCAGAATAACAAAGCAAAAAAGCACCCCAGGCCACATGTTATCAGCGATTATTTTTAACTTTATTTTTACTGTTTGTGATGTGTTCTTCAATCTGTCTTGTTGATGTTTATCTTTCCGTCGGTGATAAGGGTCATATGTCGTGCCTCCCTTGCATCAGGTGCTGTACAACCATGTGCTGTCCTTCCCCCAGACAGTTTACAAAGTCTTTCCCCATGGATGGGTTCGCAGCGGCACAGCAGCCACTGAGCTGTGCATCCACGTTAACAGGAGTTTCTTTAGGGGATGTAGGACCGCTGAGTCCTTTTCCCAAGAGAAAGAAGGCATGAACCCTCGCACTAGAAATAAAATAAGACATCAAGAGCCCAATAAAACCTCAAAATATTTTCCAGAATCAAAAATCTCAATCCAAATTCATAATAATTAGCAGCACCTCAAAATTCAGTGCTTCGGAGACTTAGTGCAGTGAAGGTTATTTGTCCCTAAGTTGTTTTCTTGCTTTCTGCTCTGTTTTCCCCACAGAAGGAAAATGAACTCCCTCCTCATTCCCTAAGAAACTGGGTCCTAAATGACGAGCTCAAAAAAACCTTCTTTGTTTTTATTATCTTTATCCATTTTATTATCTTTATCCATTTTATTATCTTTATCCATTTTATTTTATCAATTGTATTATTTTTATTAATTCTATTATCTTTATTAATTGTATTATATTTATTTATCAGCTTCTAAAATACACAAAGTTCTCAGCTAAACCCAAGAGAAATGTCAATCTGTGGAAGATAGGAGCAGGACCTGCACTACAGCCTGTTCCAGCCACATCTGATGAGGGCTTCGCTGTATGTAAGTTCTTGGTGGAAGTTGTTTACAAAGCTAAGGCTGCTCACACTAAATACATTGAAATAAGGTAAATTAAGTGGTGATTAATAAAAAGTGAAAGAGCAACTTTTCACTGAAGAGTTGTCTTAACTTGTTCTGCCAGGAAAATAGCCTGGTGAAGGAACCGTGTAAGATCTCACTGGACCGTGTGAGGTCCACTCTGAGAGGCTGGGGAAGCTCTGGGAAAGCAGCATCTCATCTCAAGGGAAAATTGTCAGTGTCAGCCGAGCTCTGGAGCTGGTTGTCAGACAAAGAAAACACTACAGACCTGAGGTGCTAATTTAAAAGTAGCTTTTTCCCCCTAGATTTGAGAAACACCCTGAGTTTTCACTCTTCTAAGGATAAAAACCATTAAACAGGTCCTCTAGGGATATGGCTTGGTGGGACTGGAGAGGTGGATGTTCGCTATTGCTTATCCCTGAGTAGGTTGCTCTAGTATCAGGTTGGTTCTGAGCCACAAATGGGGTTTATTTTTGCTTTATCTCTGTTTTGACTGTTGTGGCTGAACACAAAACAAGGCTCAACGGGGCCATTTGGTGGAGCTGCCACAGGCAGACGAAGCTGCTTGAGGTTTCCTTGGCGCAGCATCGCGGTGGTCTGTGTGATGAGCACCAGAAATCGAGGTGCCAGGTAGAGCAAATGGAACTCGGAGCTGGAAATCAAATATTTTTAATTAAAATCCACATCTGCAAGCTGCTCACTGGGAGCCAGGGTTTGGCTGCTAAATTCTGCTGACACGCTGGGATCACCAGTGTCAGCGACGGCAACCCCAGAGAGGCAGCCAGCAGATCTTGCCGGTTAATATTTAAAAAGCTACTGGCACCTGATGAAACCTGTGTTGTGAAATGTTCTATCAAGGCTGCTCGTTTCTGCTTGTAAGGAGCATCATACATGGGCAGTTTAGCTGTCACCTCTTGTCACCCAGGCGAGTGGAGCCTCGGTGCAGCTTCCAAGATGTCTTTAAGTTCTTTCAAGGGCTGCCAAATTTAGTGTGATGATAGCAGTGTGCCAGGAGCTCAAACGAGGCCATGCCCAGAGTTCTTTTATATTGCTCCCACTGCTCTTTCACAGGTCCTGGACAGCATCTCCTGACCTACCTTTCTTCTCTCTCAAATATGTTTAGGCAGGAGGAGGCTAAGGGGAGGTGGCTGATGTGCTACTGGGGGTTACCAAGCTGGGTGTTTGCCCCACATGCCCCCTGTGTCCCACTCTGCTGCTGCCTCATGCCCTCTGCTTCCTCAGTTGACCCACTGGTCACCATGCAGATGCAACCACAGCATTCCCCCGATCAGGTGTTTTCTCTGTGTAGTATGAGGAGACACTCTGGGGCTGGACACATGTGCCAGGAGAGGCTTCAGTTCACCACCTTGTGACTCGATCTAGGTGATCCTGCTGTGGCGGGGGGGTTGGACTAGATGATCTTTCGAGGTCCCTTCCAATCCCTAATGTTCTGTAATCTTTTTTTGTCTTTGCTGTTAAAGAAGTAACCTGGAATCAAGTCTTCCTAATGCAGCCATGGAGGCAGGGGAGAGCTGAGGTGGAGCGAATTATGTTCCTCTGCACCACTCTGTGAATGTTATAGGCTGTGAGAAAACTGGTCTGAAGCCTTTCAGCAAAGACTTCAAATCCAGAGAGTAGAGCAGCGCATTTATACCTGGTCAGCACGCCCTGCCTTTGCTGCTGTGCAGGTTTGCTGTTCCAATGGACCTGAAAGCATGTTTAGCATTGAAAACAAACGGCGCCAAAACTTGTCCCCCAAAGTCTTTTAGCAAGGAAAAAAAAATCAAGAGAGAGCTGAGCGTTCACAGACTTCAAACAAGACAAAACCTTGTCACCCTCGTATGTCTTCCCAATCAGTGGGGAAACAAGACTTAATCAGTTGAGACAGTGTGAGCAAGCAGGGTGATCGTTCAGCCTTCTCTAGAAGTGGCCAGATTAATACTTAATTCTGTTGGATGAGAAGTGGAGTTTGGAGAAGTCAGGCTGCGTTGGAGAAGGGCTGCTGTCAGCGCCGTGATGGCAGGTGACGAAACGCGAGTGGTCAGGTTCACTAGTGTTTAAAATCAATTTCATTTGCTCTAACGCAACCTGGTTGTTTCTGGTGTTTTCAGTAATGGCTGGGAATAATCAATCCTCCTTCATTTAACAGATCCCCTGCGCTCTTGTAGCTCGAGAGAAACCCCCAAATTGTGTTAAAAAAAACTACTTTGACAACAAATTAACTCAGGATTTTAAACCAGTTGTCAGTGTCCCTTTAAGTCAAACCCTCTTTCCACTTATAGCGCAGATGCATGGAAGAGGAGGCTGCTGCTCCTCGGTGAGCACGGAGGAAGATTGAGTTGTGTGTAGGAGGACGCTCTGGTTACTTGGGCCACTCCTCCAGCAAACTTAATAAGTTGTTAGAAGGTACTTTGCAGAGGAGAAAAAATAGAAAGCTAATCTCCTAAATGCGGTTGAATGATGGGGCTGAGCTAGGAATAACAATAATTAAGGGAAAAAAACCCCCAACCCCTCTTTATTGAAAAAAGTTGGCTAATTTTCTCCACCATTCAGACTTATTCTGAGATAGCGTTTTCGTCACTGTTTCCAAACTGGATAAATCACCCAATCTACAAGCCATAACAAATCCTTCTTCTGTTCCAGCTCTTTCTGAAGTGATTTCTCCTCCAGAGAGAGAGAACTGTAGTCCCAAACTTGATGCAGATGGGCCCAGGATATTCAAGCCTTCAACAGTCACTCAGACACAAACTAAGACAGACTATCCAGCAAGGGTGTTGGAATTAAGAATCAAATCTAGGTAGCACACGTACCCAGAAGAATTTTCTTTCCATTTTCTGCTTTCCCCATCACTCATATATTGTGCTATCGAGTTACCTAAAGAGATAAAGCATGTTTATGTTATCTAGACATAGTCAACTAACTTTGTTCCTCTCCCAGGAGCTCTTCCATCAGCCCCAGCCTCCATCTAAGCTGGGGGCATGTGAGTTGGTTAAGTATGTCATTGCCTTATTACAACCACCCCATTTTAGGAAACCATAGCAGAGTGCCGATAGCCAAACAATCAATACTTTAGCCGTCATGGTAAAGTTATTCATGGCTGAGCTATAATTAACCAATCTAGTTCCAATAGTGTCCTTCAAATAATTTTTTGCTCTACTGTTCCCCTGGCCCCACAATCCTGAACCCTGAATACATTAAGTGGTGTCACCATAGTCTCTCTTAATCTTTAGGTGCCCTGATCTCTTCACAAGGGGAGCCGCTGCATTCCGGTATTTACCTCCTTCTGTCCGCTTGTCCCGGTGAGGGTTTTGTTCTTAAACACAGGTTCAAGAACCAGATGAGTTATTTCTGCAGGTTTGATCAGTGCTTGGATCACTGGTACCAATGTGTCTGCTTTGACCAAACCACCTCTCCCAAGGCAATGTGGTCATCCCTTGGCTGACCGATAAACCGGGTTGTTTCTTTGCGCTGTGACACTAATGGATTACTTTTTCCCGAGCCTTTGACATGGGACTTGGTGGATCCTGGGGAGCGTACAGCTGTGGCAACTCCAGTTTGAGGAAACCAGAGTACCGCTGACCTTCGCTGGTTGATGAAATCTTATTACTCCATTTCTTCTTGGCATCACTTCAGCCATTTTCTGCACGACTTGTGCTCGAAGCAGAGCAGAGGCTGTTTCTGTGCCTGGATGGAACTGGTAAGATGAAGTCAAGTCACAATTCTACGACAAAAATAATGGTAGTAATGATGATAATAACAACAACCACCTGCGTAATTGCAGTCTGGGTGGTCCCCCCTTAGCCCGAGTTCCAAATTGGCAGGTAAGAAGGGATTTTCAAGCACAGTGACGGGGTTGCTCTCAGCAGTTCGCTGTTGAGTTTTGTGAAGTTACAAATGAATCCGTGTTCCCTTTTGGGTTTCAGCCACAAAACCAGTTGAAGAAAATTATGGGAACTGTGTGGATTGCTCAGGTGGTGCTCCAGGATCTCCATGGTGGTTTCCTGTGTGGCACCAGGAAGCGTGTCCCAAGTTATCATTCCATTTGGATCAAAGGCCATATATTTATATGAAGAATGCAATTATAAATAGTTTATAAAGTGTTAGTAAATTATTAATAGGGAATACTCAAGTCATGAATAACATGTTATAGATTATTTAAAGCGCATCAGTTCTAGCAGCATAGATGAATATAAACCTGGCTCATAAGCACAGTATTGAATGCTCCATAACAATTGATTTACTCATTATTAATTTATCTATTACTACCTTATTAACCTGTTATTCACTTTTTACACGATTACCCTGACAGTAAATGATCTAAACTGATTTCTTTTGAAACAATAATTTTGAAAAGTCATTCTTCTAGATTATGAATTTTGAGGAAAACATGTAAGTGGGGGGTTTTTTTGTCCCTGTAGTACATGAAAAACAAGTGATTAATTGCTTTTTGTGGCTTACCAAAAGGTTACGTTCCCTCTGCCACCGCTATCAAAACTCTTTTCCATAAGCTAATCAATTTAATGTGGAGGCAAGGGAATAAATGAAGACAGTTATGCTCATCTAGAGTCAAAGATGATGAAGACAGTGGAACATCTATCTCCCTTATGGGGAAAGGCTGAGGGAGCTGGGTCTCTTGAGCTTGGAGAAGAGGAGACTGAGGGGTGACCTCATTAATGTTTATAACTATGTGAGGGGTGGGTGTCAGGATGATGGAGCCAGGCTCTGCTCAGTGTCATCTAGTGATAGGATGAGGGACAATGAGTGTGAGCTGGAACAGGGGAGGTTCCATATAAATATCAGAAGGAACTTCTTCACAGTGAGGGTGACAGAGCTTTGGAAGAGGCTCCCAGGGGAGTTGTGGAGTCTCCTTCACTGGAGATATTTAAAACCTGCCTGGGTATGTTCCTGTGTGACTTGGTCTAGGTGATCCTGCTGTGGCAGGGCGATTGGACTGGATGATCTTTCGAGGTCCCTTCCAGTCCCTAATGATTCTCTGATTCTATGAAAGTTTGTTCAGACAAAAGGGTTCTTCAGAGACAGTCTTGATGAGTGTCTCTAAGGCAAGGAGGTAGTGACAACAGCAGGGTGCCCAAGAGACATCTTGTGGGCTCCTCCTTTGGCGAGGAGCAGAGCGGCATGGCTGGCCAGTGTCTGTTGAAAGGGCTGGGTGAAAGGGCTGTTGTCCCTTTGCTGTCTCTAGCTCTCCTTAGGGGCTGAGAGGAAAGCGGGAGGGAAAGGGTTGCAGCTGCCTCCCCAAGTATCACCACTTTCAAATTCCACTTCTTATCTCAGCCCTTCTTCCTTGTTGCTAATTACCACCTACTCCAAGATGTCAAGAACATACTCCCTGGAATAAACTGCTAGATAAACAAACCCCCGGACAAACATCAAAGCTTAAAACAAACTGATAAGTCCCTTTGATTGATTTTAAGGGTCGGTAGGGAGAGGTGTGTTTGGATTGGAAGGTGCAAATGTTGAGCGGAGCAGCACCTGCTGCCTTCTGATCTGACCAAACCATTTGGCTTGGAAAGGCCAAGAGATAGGGAATCAGAAATCCATTTGGAGTTACAAAAGCAGCAGGGGAGGCTTAGATGAACAAAGGGGCTCTCCAGGCAGAGCCGGGTGCTGCTTTTTGTCAGCTTGGTATCACATTCCCTGCCCCAGCGTGACAGACAAATGCCAGGCCAGATGACAAGATATGATCGCCCTTGTTGGGATGAGGTCTGTACCTGTATTATGTGATGGCAGCAGATGCTGATTCAATATGGGGGCAAGTGCAGAGTAAACAAGAGCTCTGTGAACTGAGCACTTGTTAAAGACGATCAATTGGAGAACATATATCAATAGGGTTACCAAACCCCTTCCTGGGATCCCACTCTGCAGACTGGGCTTACCCTGGCTGACACTGGCATGGGAATCCAGCTCATGCTTATTAAACTGGAGATCAGCAGAGAAAGCCTATAGAGTCCTAAATATGCCCAAGATCAAGTGATACAAATTACTGTGATAAAGCAGGAAATCTTTTCCTCCCTTAACTTCCAGCGCTGCAAACACATGTCCATGTTCTCAGATACACGCTGCAGCGATGCCAGCAATACCAACGGGCTCTCCACATGCTCAGTTAAGCAAGTGGGATCCAAGGACTCAGACTCCTATCAGCTAATTTATAGTGTTTATATCTGTGCTTCAGGGTGCCTGGGGGTGTTTCAAATGCTGCGGTGGGTTGAGGTTGTTCTGTGCTGTTGCTGCTTCGGTGTTTCCTCTAACAAGGACTCGCCGTACAGGAGAGCAACAGTGGAAAGGAAGATAACACTGCTGGGAATCCTTCCGCTTTGATTGAACTGTGCGAGTGGAAAGATGTGACCCACAAGCAGTTCTTTTCCTTGCTTTTCTGAAGCAACTTTCTGATCTCTTAGTGGAGATGCTTAGTTTTGTACCAGGTATTTTTTTATTGTTTGGGGTTTTTGTTTTTCCTGCAATGAGAGGGGGGGAAAAAAAGGAGTAGAGACGACTGTCTCTTTCTGGTTATGAATTTGCTGTAACTGATGGAAATGTTAATGCAAAGCTCAGGTTTACCAGGCTCAGAAGCTCTGAGAAAACCTTTTCCCCCCCACTATTTCTTGAAGTGAAAGCAAAGGAAATGAGGCTAAGAAATGAAAAAGAGACAGTTTGCCTTACTGAAAAAAATGGAAGTGGGTGGATGTTTCAGAAATGCTTGATTCATGTTTGCAAAAACCAGGAGCAATTTCTAGGAAAGGAGTTTACCCTCAGGAATAATCGCAGGAAAGCTATTTAAAATCGACTACTGAGATTTTCAACTTCAATATTCACGGTACCAATCCAATCCTTGGATTAGCACTTACCCAGTTGTAGACTTGGTGATTCTATGCTCAGTGAAAAGCAGGCAATGGAGCTTGAATTTCTGCAAAAGACTTTCCAAAACCACGTACATCTCGGGACACAATGACCGGTCCAGTTCCACTACTGGCATTGCCTGCAGTGTTTAAATGGTGTTTCAAGACGAGGCTCTGCACAAGACAATGACAGATAAAATTCCCAGGCAAGCTTCGTCTCCCAGTGACTTGCCTTGAAACCACTCAAAGTATGTGCAATGACTTTAATATGACTGGGGAAATATTGACTTACATGGAAGAGATCAAGGCGGGACATGTTTTTCTGGCTCTCTACTTGAAAAATAAAGCACCATCACCTCTCTGAACATTAGACTTTCTGTCTACTGAAATGGCACAGAGAGAAAATCTCTGAGGGCCTTCCAGTGCCAATGGGGGCTGATTTATAGCTTCAACACTATTTGTTTTAATCTTGAAGGAAGGGGAGTAGGGAGGGACTGGGTACAATGATCCATAAAGAAACATTATTTCCCAAAGGCAGATTTTTATTTCTTTAACAATTTATTAAGCTCCAGAAGTGAAATATCGCTATTTTGGGACTGGTGTTATATATCAATGAGTTTAGCAGCTGCCAGGCTTTTGCATGTATTTTGCACTGTACGTACAGTGCAAAGCCCGTTGATTCAATGGTGGTAACAGGGTCTTTATTGTCGTTGTTGCCGCAGATCAACAAAATCTGAAGAGACAGGCTGTGCACTGAGAAATCACAGACTCACAGGACATTAGGGATTGGAAGGGACCTCAAAAGATCATGTAGTCCAATCGCCCTGCCAGAGCAGGATCACCAAGACCAATTAGAATCATAGAAT
>JAOXOE010000506.1:828888-860600 GCA_028565055.1 Phoeniculus purpureus
TGAAGGGATCCTGCTGTGGTAGGGGGATTGGACTAGATGATCTTTCAGGGTCCCTTCCAATCCCTAATGATTCTATGATTCTCTGGAGTTTTGGGTACAAGTGAAGAATGCACTAAATACTTTAGGGATGTAAGACATTCCAAGTAGGGTTTTTCTGCACTATCTAAACTCTCAGGGTGTCAACTATCCATCATAGCCCCATTCTGTATTCAGTAAGGAGAAATGCTACCTCAGATAATTATTTCTCCCATCCTACAGTAGGCATCTAAACCAGAGGCAAGGAAATACGTTCTAAGGGCACACATAGGATCACAGAATCACAGAAAATCAGTGATTGGAAGGGAGTTTGAAAGATCATCTAGTCCAATCCCCCCACCACAGCAAGATCCCCTACATCAGGTTGCACAGGAACATGTCCAGGTGGGTTTTAAATGTCTCTAGAGAAGGACACTCCACAACCCCCCTGGGCAACTCATTCTGGTGCTCTGTCACCCCCACTGAGAATAAGTTCCTTCTCATACTTACGTGGAACCTCCTATGTTCCAGCTCACACCCACTGCCCCTTGTCTTATCATTGGTTGCCACTGAGAAGAGACAGACTCCTGAATCCTGACACCCACCCTTTCTATATTTGCAAACATCTTTCTCCATTTACTTTAAGGGAATCTAAGAAGACAACTCCTGACTTAGACACTGGGTTTTAGAGTTGTCTAAAATGGGATGTCCCAGCCTACAGAAGAAGCTCTTCAAACTAATAAGAAATCAAATATAATAAGAATCAAACCTTGACTCAGGAGAACAAATGGTATCTTGACATTGTACTTCTGAAATGATGCACAAAGTATTGACAACAAGAATCACTACCTTTAAAATCAGCAGGAACAGACTCATTCTTTTCTAAGCACAGAGCCTCTTCTTTCACCACCTGCTGGAATATCTTGCATTCTGGATGGATTCCCGCAACCTTAATGAGAGAAAGACAAAACAAACCCAAGAAGTTCCATGATTATTGGGATGAGAAGAGCCAGGCTTATTTCCACTTTGTATCCTGAGGCTAGTACTTTGAGGTTTAAGCTCTAGCTGAGGAATTTTCCACAAATAGGACTTGCAATGGGCTGTGATCTCATACATTTATCAATTTGTATACATGTCTGGATATGCATAAATCTATGGGTTCTTCACTGTGTCGTAACAGTCAAGTTCACGTAGCACCTCTTCTAATGTCTAATCTGATGCGTCAAATATTTCTACACAGTCAAGTTTGGGTAACTGATAAACCCAGACACAACAGGTTCAGTAGATTCAAGAGTCTAGAAAGCAAATGAATTGCATTCAGACAGCTGAATACTGCACCAAAGCCTCCTCTAGAGTATTGGACTCTTCATGACATAGACAGCCTTACAAGGATGAGAGCAGTGGGTTACTTCCTTTGCAAGCTCGGCTACTCAAGGCAAAGCCAGGGGCTCAGCGGGCAGTGATTTTAATTGAAGTGATGGATTGAAGGCTTCCTGAGACATTTCTGAGGAAGACTGTAGACCATTCTAACCCTCTAACGACTTTGAGAACACAGTACAGACCAAACCATCACTGCTCTACTGTGTTTTCTGTCTTGGAAAGCTGATTTATTTGCCTTTAGACTGTTCTCAGTGACCAGTGCCACCAGGACTTCTAGTCTTCACAGAAACTTTACTGGAAGTCCTGTAGACTTGGCAACAGTATTTGCCTAGGGGGAGAAAAGATAAGAACACAGCTTTGTCCTCAAAAACCTTTTCAAATTCTTCCTATAGCTGGGTATTAAAGTAGCAGAGACAGACTACTTTTAATTACGAGCCCCAGAGATGGTTCATACATCCTAATATTAGAACAGAACGAGGATTAAGGGCACTGCTTGAGGAGAAAATTAAGACACGGTTTTTTTCAAGCATTATGTTCCTCCACTGGGTAATTCGAAATACATTTTATAACTCAGCATGAGTGACTCTTAAATTAGTACTTCTTGCTGTTCAACTATAGTAACAGTGTTGTGAAATGAATTTTTTCAGGTATTAGAAGGTTCCCTGCTAGTCACTTTATCTACTAACATATATTTCCCTTTGCCTTCAGCCTACATAACAAAGCAATTGTTTGAGTAGCAGTGCACCCATTGCTACACAAATATTTCCTCTTTCACTTCATGAAGATGGATTCAGCTGGACACAAAAGAAATAATGTCTCTGTTTTCTGGAATTTCTGGACTGCTACTGCTGAAAGACTCTGTGTTTGGGATTTTCCTAGTGACAGCTCGCAACGATGCTGTGCAGCTCACGATCTGTACCGAGTCCTCTGGTAAAAGGTTTGATAGCGATGGCCAGGCATAACACCAAATGAACTCAAAAACAGGAAAGGAGATACGAAATGCCCTCGAGAAACAAGCACTTGGGAGAGGTGGGTTAACTTTCCTTCCAGGAAAGATGGGGACAGACTTTTTAACAGTGTCTGTAATGACAGGAAAAAGGGTGATGGTTTTAAATTAAAAGAGGGGAGATTCAGGCTAGACATAAGGAAGAAATGTTTTATGCTGAGGGTGGCAGAAACTCTATCCCTTGAAACATTCCAGGTCAGGTTGGATGGGCTCTGAGCAACCTGCTTTAGTTAAAGCTGATCCTGCTCACTGCAAGGGGGTTGGACTAGACGAGCTTTAAAGTTCCCTCCCAACCCAAAGCATTGCATGATTCTATGATTCCATGAACTGACCTCCCACCTCAGGCCAGAGGTACTGGGAATGATGGAAATGAAACAAAATTCTTCATGAAAAATTTCAGAGGAGGAAGGGGTTTCCTTTTCCCTAAAAGTCAGTTTAAGCAGCTAACGTAGGTGAAACATAAATGAGGGACTAAGCAGATGAGCTCTCCCAAATGGCACATCAAACACCATGTATTTGTGCCAGACTGCCTGCTTCTTGAAGTAGTCTGCATCTCGTTTTCTCTCTTCTTTGGTAGATCTACAGCTGCTGAACCAGACTCTTAGTCACCACAATTCATCAGAGCTGTAGTGAAATCAGTGCAGAGCCACCTACTTGCAGTGTCTGGGCAAGCTCATACCACAGAAGCGTTCTGGCTGGAAAAGACCCTTGAGATCATCAAGTCCATACTGGACTGGTTTGACACACAGCAGAGGAAATGCTATAACTGATCCGATACCTAGTCCATGTAGTCCAGACTTAAGACCCTGAACACAGTGACAAATCACCAGAAAACAAGAATTTACCATTTCTTCTAGAATTCCTGACAAACCGGTATCGTTACTCACCTAGTGAGACCATAGTCAATCCCACGACAACAATAAACAGTTTTGTTTGCTTCTGGGTTACTGGATTTGGGATGGGGAAAGCTGTAGCCATCAAAGAATCATTCAGGTTCGTTCTTCACTCAAGGTCATCAAGTCCAACTAATAAGTTTCCGTTATAGACCCGCGTGTAGGTTAAACCTGTGTCTGAAAACCAACATCAGGTGCAACTGCGGGTGACAGCTATAGGCTATCCTGCAAGAAGAGGAGCTGGCATTAACAGACACTCATGTAGCCTTACTGAAAGGGATCTCACTTTAAAATAAAGATGAAAAGATGACTTGTATACAAGAAATGGAGAACAGCGATGATGCTTCAATTTGTTGGTTTTCCTCAGGCTTTAAGAACCAGAAAGACATTAAACCATTTTACAGTTAACACGAAGCCTTCTGGGCAGAACATTACTTGTGATTTGTTGGCTATGGCTTACTTATTTTTTGTTATTAATCTCACAATGCCCTGAGAGAAAAGTACATGGCTTTGCTCTAATCTGCCTACGATGATTAGGTGATGGGGCTTTCCAGAAAACAGAGGCTCTACATTTGTTATGGGGATGCAGCATAGCAATTTGAGATGCATCTTGACTGAGCTCTTGTAGGAAAAGGGTACCTCTTGTTCACCTCAGGAAAGGAAAATTTGGAAACCAGAAGGAAGCAGAGATTTCTAAGGCAGGGATGTCCAACCTGGCAGAATCTTTCCTGCCACAGCATCAGGTGTAAGTGGCTGATTTAAAATGCTGCTTCTTGCATTGGTACTTCCTAGCAGCTAAGCTTACTGAAAATCACAGGGGGTGATTTTTACCCCAGAGCTTATACAGAAAGATTCAAGGTTTCATGCAGTGCTGAAGACAGCACTCAAGGAACAGAGCTTTGCATTGCTGAGCATCAAAACACCAAGATCTCTTTGCTGGCTTCAACATTACTCACCAGCCAAAACCCACTGGAGCACCTAAACTCAAAGTCCGAAGCACAGAAAGAATCTTGCTGGAATATTGTGGTCCTGTGTGACTTGGTCTAGGTGATCCTGCTGTGGCAGGGGGATTGGACTACATGATCTTTCCAGGTCCCTTCCAATCCCTAATGATTCAATGGTTCTATAGATAGTGAACATTAAAAAGTCACTTGTGACAGACATGAACATCCTTAAACTATAAAACACTTCAGAGAGCCAGATTTTGGGCTTGTACTTACTTCTAGACTTCCTTTTCTGAACATCTGTAAGGTTACTGCCTTGGAACTTTAAGGACTAAGGTTTACTGATACTGGTTAATGCTCACTGGTAGTGAGTATATCCTTGTTTTGCATTCCCCCTGAGCTTTATTTATTTGCTTGAATCTGAACAAAAAGTCCTAACGGCGCCACAGGCTTTGATTTATTCACGTTGGGAAGCGTCAGACAAAGCAAACGCTCAAAGAGGTTTTCCAGCAGCATCCTCATGCCACACTTAGAGTGACTTGGTTAAAAGCAAACTTTCCTGAGATTCCAGCCAGAGATGGTGCCCCTAGGCTGTCATGGTGGTAGAAAAACTGTAATGTAGGTGTCACATAAAAGACAGATCTTTACTCATTAATAAGTCCATTAGCACACTTGGGGAATAGTGGGGACATTTTCTATGCTCTCTGAAAACAAGGGAAGTGCTTCAAAGCTGGGCACCGAATATATTAGTCACCTTTGAAATTGCAATTCAGTGGCATCAAAGAGCCAGAAGTAAATTAGTCGTAGTCTTTTTGAAAGCTAATCAAAAATCAAAGAAGTGGAAGAGCTTGTTGGCAAGATGGGAATGCTTCAAGAGCCTGAAGGGTCTTGCCAGTGATCCAGTTCAGCTTCTAGTGCCCTACAACCCCCAAACCTTGCAAATAAGTTTTGCATCAAGTGCATAAATCATTTGCTAAGAATATCCATCTCTGTTCTTTTTGCCTCTGTCTCTACAGCTTGGTTTTGTGTCTCTGATCTCATCACAGATCTGCTCTGATATCACCTCTGTACTCCCTGTTCTGTGCTTCCCCTGCTCATTTTTTTCTGATATAACACTGAGGTCTGATTACTTTGCCTCTCTCCTGTATAAAACCAGAGTTGTCTGCCATTCATATCACACATTGACTCACAGCTGGGAGGATTAAAACTCACCATCAGGGTACAGAACTGTACTTCAGGATACAGAAAGGCAAAGACCAAAAATCCTACACTCCCTACCTCTTTCTAACTGCAGAATGAAGTTTTCAGTCAGTCCTGAATGTTGGCCAGTGATGCCAAAGACCTTCTGAAATGTAGACTTTTTATCAGCTGGAAATTTGATCAATGGGAAAGACTTATAGGATGAAAGGATTCTCATGAAAAATCCTGCAGACAGGTTGAATACCTGAGGAAGACAAAGAAAACCTCAGCTCCTCAGTCTGTCCAATATATCTCAAAGCCTTCCATATGGCCTGTCTCCTTCCATCTGCCTAACTCCTTTCTCAAAATGCCAAGTGCTAATTAGAAAGCTTTGAGGCTGGGAAACAGGTCACTAAAGTCAGGACCAATTTTCTCCTGTGCTTTGAAGGGACCTGGAACCAACCTTGAGCTCCATAATATCTTGTCCATTCTAATATAAACATAGTCATAGTCACCACAGCAAGGACCTTCCTATCCTCTGAGTCCTGTAAGTAATTCTGGAATATTAGCAATGTAATAAATTCAGTATTGTGTTCTGTCAGAAAACTACAAGAAGCTGTATAAAATAACAGAGCACTGGAAGGGGCTGCCCAGGCAGGTTGTGGAGTCTCCTTCTCTGGAGATGTTTAAAATACACCTGGACATGTTCCTGTGTGACTTGATCTAGGTGATCCTGCTGTGGCAGGGGGATTGGACTGGATGGTCTTTCGAGGTCCTTTCCAGTCCCTGATGTTCTGTGATTCTGTGTGATTCTGTGATAACCCAAGACTTCTTAGTCATCAAAACAGCCCTCTGCTCAAACACGTGTGTGGAAAAGGAAGAGCAGCCAGTTTTGTTTCTACCATCTCCAAGCCATCTTCACCCTTGACCTTTTGTTGATGAGGTCAACACAGCACTGACCTAACTGGTCACCAGCAACACCTTTAGTTATCATAGAACATTCTCCCTCAAGTTGCAAGCTCTGACAGAGTCTTGGTCCCAGAAGATTTCAACCCCAAAGGTAAAGACCTATTTCCAGACTTTGTCTGCAGCCAGCTAAATAGATTATTTCAGGAGTCTTTTTGGCTGAAAATGACTACCTTGAGGACATTTTCAGTGTTTGTTTTCTCTCTCTAACTCAATTACCTATGGAGCAAGTGAAGCTGAGACACCGATTGCTTTACAGTCATTTAGAGGAATATCTTTTCAAGATTGTTTTTAAGACATTGGAGTAATGCTTGAATGCTCCTCTGTGTATTGGATTGTGTTTATCTGACTGTATTTAACTGCAGAGCCTTTTACAGAACAGGACGTGCTATACATACATATCTATGGCTATCACCGTGTGCATTTACTCACAGGTATTCTGGATGTGACAACACAGTCATACTCATTTATAGTGTTTACAAACCCTTTGTAATTAGTATTACCTTGAGAAAAATGAAAACGAATTTATTCCCTCTATGATAGGTTTGGTAGAGCATCTAATTATCATCAGCACTTAAAGATCTTCTTTTTCTGCTGTTGCGTTCTTCCAAATCAACATTTCTCCTTCTCGGTGTGTGCAGCACATTTGACTGAAATGGGGTTCACATCATCTGATCCCAAAGAACCGAAACCTAGGTGTCAAACATGCATCAGCAAGTCCACTCAACTGAAGTCACAGCCATTGTTCTTGGAGTGTTTCTGCCTCTTCCCAGTAGTATCTAAGGAAGCTGGATGAGTAGCTTTAGATAAGATTTCTAATTTTAGCTGGATCATTTTAGATGATTAATCTAAACTCCCCCATCAAGCTTTCCTTAATGATCAATGACGGCAGACAAACAGTTCCAGAGAAGGATTCCTCCTACCTCTCTCAGACACCTATTTGAGGACAGAGTGACTCACTGTACAGGAGCCTGTCTCTCTCCATTAATTTCCCTGGAGGCTAAAGAAACTCCTAAACAGACTGATTCTTCCACACCTCCGGTTCCTTACAGAGGGGAATTTAAGGTTTGCAGAAACTGGATCCTTGGAAGAAGTATGAATGTCCAACACAAATTAGCCAGTAGTAGCGATATCACCCCCCATCCTCCACTGGGTTCTGTTGGGTACTCAATGTATTGCCACAGATTTGGATCAATAGACCCATTACCACGAGAAAAACTTCTGTAAAGCAAATGTACAGCTCAGCAAAAACCGATCTATCTTTCCATTCTCACCTCCACTCATTAAATCAGCCTGAACCCCTTCCCTAGAGATGTGAAAAGCTGTTTGAAGAAGAAAACAGTTTAGCTCAGCAGGAAGGACGATGAATGCAGAGACTTTTCCATTCCTCATCCTCTGCTTTCTGAGACTCTGAAGCCTTTAAGACAGGAAAAGTCAGTTTTATGCATTTCAGTCCCCACTGTTCCCTGTTCCTTGCCACTTACAAGCAAATGCTAATTTTTAATGTCAAGGAGTTTATTCTGCAAGGCACAAAGTATATTCTGTGATATACAGCTCCCTGTGGAGCTGACAGGAGGCAGAAGTACCCAGTTTCACAAAGGAAATATTCAGGATTGCCCTTCTGGTTTATTTTCATATCTGAATAATGAATAAGCTGAATTATTATATCTAGAGTACAAGTATTTCTCTGCTCTGACACGACCCTTTGAAATATGAAAGGACTACTATGGATCCCTGGCTTTCTCTAACTTAGAGTATAAATCTTCCCAAGAGAGCTAGTTTGAAACACGAAACCAACTGATATATAGAGCTCTGGCTCTTACAGACATTTAGTTGGGGTTTACATATGAACAGCAGCATGAAGCCAAAAGCAATGTAGAACATGAAGGTTGTAGAACTTCTTTTATTGTGAGCAAAACCTACTGCAATGTGCTAAAACATTAAAGTGATGTGTGGCAGCGAACAGATGTGCAGGGTACTTGTCTTCAGGTTAGCTCCACTCTGCCGACAGCTGAAAGAAGTTGTGCCTCTACCATATGTAAAATGTCTAGTCCTGGTGCCAAGTCACTCTACCTGTAGCAGTGCAACCCTTTAGCTTGTTGCACTAGTTTTCCTTGAAAGGAGGCTGTTACAGCTGATAATAACTAAACATGAAGAGATTTATGTAGCAAGGACCAACCTCTTTGCTGTTTGAGCATAAAGCTGTGTAAATACAGAGGACAAACATCATGCTGGAGGATCTAAGGAGCAGAAACATACATCCCATCTTTTACCTTTTAAAACTGAAGGATCAATGTAGTCTGTAACCATCTACCAGTGGAAGGAAACAGGCCTAGAGAAGCACTCACCCCATCTATCTTTCTCAAGACAAGTTGAAATGCCTCACGGGAAGGTGACTACCACCCGTTTGACTACAGCAGGAGTGTGAATCCCAGCCCGCACTAAACATTTAACAGTGAAATGACTAAAGTTGGAATTAATGAGCCCCTGGGAAGCACAGTCATAGGAAGGTTTTCAAACACTTCTCTGAGGCTGAAGATTGAGGAGAAAGAGGATATTATGACTGCACTTGTTCTCTCACCAGCTTTTGCTAGCCAGCCCAGGCAACGCTTGCAGCAGAGCATGGAGCTTAGGGAGGGATTAATGTGCTTGAATTGTGTCTCTGTGCTCACACGTCTTCCCTGATGCTTAATGTTACAGTCTCACCTGCTGCCTCCAGCACATAACAGACGGCTCATGACTCTGGTTGGTGATATTATGAGCGGATGCCTTCAGCAGTAAAAGCATCAGTGCCCTCTCAAGCAGGTAAATGACCCAAATCCATTAGGAGGAACCAGTCGTTTTGAGCTATGCTCCTTCTTCAGCAAAGTTGCCTTACTCAGGACAACTGGGACAGAACAAGTTGTCCCATTCTGCCCCTCATGCTGCAGTTATTCTGATCTAGGGATCTAGTCTCCTTTGGAAACTGCAGTTCCAATGAATGGAAATGAAAAGACATTTATTAATAGCATCGTGTGGCTGGGAAATTCTCAAGAAAAGAGCTGAGTGAAGCCTCTAACTCCAGAATATTTTTTCTTTCTTCTTCTACATCTCCATCCCTTTTCCATAATCTTTCTTTCTTTCCCTGTAAGGAGAAAAGTTGCACTGCTTCTGCAGACATTCCCTCCCCCCGTCACTCCTGGATCCTGTGGGGCAGCTGCAGAGCCATCCAGCTGTGGTCAGCAGGTGCCAAGAGCCAGATGTGCAGTGCCCCAGCTACTCCCCACCCCTTCCCTCCCCCGACCGCAGCGGGACCAGCGCCGGGCACTCACCAGCGGGAGCAGCAGCCAGCACAAACTTCGCATCCTCCGCAGCAGCCGCTGGTCCTCCCCGCTCCCTCCTCCTGCTGGGGAGCTGCCAAAAGCCGAGGATCAGCCCTCCTCAACCTGCCCAAGACCCGCCCCGGAGAGTTTGCACCTCCCTTCCCGCTCAGCCGGGGGCCACCCGGCACCTTCGAGCCCCGCAGGATCAGGTTTGCAGAGGAGGGAAGGGGATGGTCCGGCATCGCCGTTGGGATTTTGGACCCACCTGCCCTCTGGTCACCCGCCTGAGCAGTGCAGAGAACAGGAGATCCGACTGGTCCTTTAGAGTGTGTTTGGAGTGATGTGTTTGTAACAGGATTATCATTTGGATTTTGGGGGTATTCTTCAGGAGCGATGCTGGATTCACCCCTCCTTCTGCTAACGGGTCAATGCTGGTAGCCAGCAGCAGCAGCTTTTCAAAGGATCGGGGTTTTTGGTCGGTTTGACTCTCAGAGGTGGAGTTTGTGGGGTTTGGCATCTCCCTGCCCTCAGATGGTAAATTTTGAGTAGTGACAGAGGATTTCCCCCACAATTTACATAACATCTCCCTGCCCCTTGCACTGCAAAGATGCCTCAAAAGTAGCTTTATTTCTTGGTGCAAAAGCTGAAGATGATCTTAACCTAAACCTTGGATTTTGTGGGTTAAAAGGGGAAAAAAGCAAAAAAATTAATATTAATTTTTTTTTTAATGTCAGGGTTTATAGGACCTAAACACTAGTTCTGGGTTTTGCCACAGAACCTGGGAGCAGGAACTTTGGGCGTGGAAGAAACATTTCTCTTGGTAAGATTTAAGTGCTATTTCATATCCTGTCTGTCATTCATTATTTTCCCAGCGGTGTTAAACATAAAAGCTCTGTAGAGTCAGAGGAGATTCAGGGCTCACCTGAGTTACCCTAGAACAAGCATTTCTGCAGACTTCTTTGTAAGGGTCTCCTATAAATCCTACATTGTGTTTGCTAGCTCCTCCTGGGTATTTCAGAGCATCTGAGTCTCATTCCACACCTATGTTTAAGAAACTGAATCATGTTGATGATAGCAGTTTCTCTCTTTTAACTCCAATAGCCCTGACTAAATTAGTGTTACAATGAGACTTGCACATGTGGCAGCTGCATTAAAGTACTGAATTGTGGGTGGTTTTTAATCAGGATTATCATACATCCCACCTTAGTCGTGCATATCAAAGGAATTTGGGTCTGAAATCAAATATCTCTAGGCTAATGCTACAGAGACAGTGCCTGTACAGAATAAAAAAAGATGGAGACACGGATTTGTGGGATAATGTTTTTAATTTAACTCTCATTTATCTCCTTATTTGTAGATGACTTTCTCCTATTAATTTCTAAGAGCATCTGATCTCTTACCTGCACAGATAAACCTGAAATGCTACTCCAAAAATCAAGTCACAGAAGAAAGATATTAAGACCAAATCAAGTTACAAAAGAAAGAGATTAAGACCAAATAAAATCATCTGAGGTCCGATTTAGACTGGTTTTCCTCCTCTGTAATGGATGTGTTAAAGCTGTGGCCAAGTCTCACTAGTCAATAAGGTGGTTCTCATCACACCTGAATAATTTGTAGGAGCCCGCTACAAGGCAGGTACCACATAGTATCAGGCAGCTCCTAATTCTAACACAAAGGAAAATGCAGGGTAGTGGCCTAGAACCTGCTCCTATCCTGGGAATATTGTATAATTCCTGACGGACAATATTCAGCCAACTTGAATATATGAGATCATAGAATAACAGAATAATTTTAGGTCACAAGGGACTTGGCCCCAACCATCAAAATAGATCAAATATCAAAGTCAAGTCATGTTACTCAGCAATTTGGTTGCTGTATTTCAAGAAAAATTGCTCTCAGGATCACACTGTAAACACAAAATGCAATTAAACGAGTCTCAACATGACATCCCAGTCTACATTATTTCAATTGGATTCCATTATTTAAGGCTGCACAGGTACCTTAGATGACCTATCTTTTCGGTCATCAGAACCAGTTTGCTGGTTTGGACTAAAACCAAGCGAGAATCACATTTTGGGTAGTTTTGTGGGTAGTTTCTTGGCAGGGGTCCTTAGGAGAAGGCATCAAGACATGTTCTCTCAGTGCTTCTTTCTGTATATGTTTTCTGTCCTTCATCTGCTTTTGCTATCTGATCCCCACCTGAACTAAAATTCCACATTCGAAGATCTGAGCTTTAAATTAATTAGCTGGAAACACCTCTTGCAACAGTTTTTGTCTATGCTGACAAAGAAAGCAAATCGCTCTTGTTGGGGTTTTGGAGCATCTCACTATAGTTAATGTGATAGATGTTGCCTACATTCAAGCCTCCGAGTTCCTTTGTCTGCTTAGATCCCTTCATTACTTTCAAACAGATCCTTTTATAGGCTACAGCCTAACTTCTACTTAACATATTTACCTAGTTGGTTGTACTCTGTTATTGCTTTGCTTGAGCCAAAGAAGATCCAACAATGAGAGAATGAACGCAGGAGAACACTACACTTCTCATGATTTCTCCTATGTTCTGTTGCACTTTGTTAGATTTTGTCACAGAACAGTTCCTTGTCTGATAAACTGGCTATAAATAAGCACTTTTTTTTAGTGATTATTATTAATCTAAGGACCAGCTCTGTTTTCCTACTGCTGTGCAACACAGACATAGGGTCAGGCTATAACTGATGTCCATAAAAATGTCCATCCTTTAACATCAACAAGCAATCAAGCCATCGTGATGATATGAAACTCAATCAGTGCAGCAAAAGACCTGAGATTCTTCCTCAGTCCAGTCATGGAGATTCTCAATCAATTGATGCCTTTTAATAGAAACTAATTGACACTGACTGAGCTGCTTCAAACCTTTGTAGACCGAGCTGCTTCAAACCTTTGTAGAAGCTGAGGAACTGGGGGGTGGGGGTGATACCATATGCTACAAGGGTAAGTCTCTCCCATAACCAAAACCTTTCTGAAATGCAACTGCATTTCCTCTGTCTACATATGCAAGCATGTCCTTAGACAGTAACATTACAGTGCACCAGCAGCACGTGGTGATAGGAGCCATCAGCCAGAGAGTGAAGGTGAATCTATTGACATTTCTAAACAATCTTTTGATAAATTTCACTCAAGATGCAAAAGAGAAAGCCCCAGGAGTATGGGAAGAGGGTTGCAGTTACTGAAAACACTTAATCCACTGGTTAGGCAGAACTTTACCAAGAAATACATTGCAACCATGATTACAGCAAAACTCCACCATAGCTAAACAACGGAGGGTACATGGCGAAATGGTAGAAGGCTTATTTCTGAGGATGAAACCAGGAAGATAAAACAATGTCAGAAATTGGCTGTTCTGAGACAGTCATTAGGCATTAAATATCAGAAAACAGCTGCTTAGAGAAACATGAGGATAGTTTGTCCAACTAATTTGCTTGGCAGGCACTAGCTGTGATACCTACTTACTGCTTCACTTGGATAAAACTGACTCCTGCTGTCCTCTGCAGCTCGGACTCCATCTGTACCCCTATTTTCTTACTGCTACCTGGCCTGATTTCAGGGACAGCACAGAAACATAGGGAACAGTTTTGTTTCACACTCAGCTCGTGTGCATTCTGTCCCACGTGCTTTAGTCTGTGCATTTCATCCCATTCGAATTTCTAAGATCGTTTCTGAATTTGAAAAACGCCTTTTATCTGAACTTGCCTATCACTGACTACTAGATGCAGATCCTTTAAAAAAGTAAGTCCTTTAATCTGTCTGTATTTCTGCTTTAAAAAAGACAAATCTGTCTATCACCTGTTTGTGATCCATTCCCCACTTCTATTGCATCTTTTTGTTAAATAAGAAAGCAATTTTCCTCTCCTAAGGGAAGTGACTTTACCCAGCGATACACAATGCAATCTTCATGCCTATTAATAGTCTCTAAAGAGTTGACAAACCAGCTGTTCCTGTCCTCAGAAATAGTTTTCTGCATAACATTATTCATTTGTTTTCTTGCTTTTCTCTGGCCGTTTCAACTCAAATCCACTTCTGTTTGTCTTTCGCCGTGAGTAGCACGGCATTGATTTTTACCCACTGAACGTTCAGGTTTGAGACTAAGCTCATTCCCTTCATAGGGGCCATGAAGAGACACAGAAAAGATCCAAGAAAAGAAAACAGAAGACAAGTAAGCATGAGGAAGCTGGTTTTAACAACATAGAGGTTCAGTGTCTAGTCTTTAGGCTAAACACAGAGGAGGACATCTTATGCCCAGACTTTCCTCTAGGATTATGCCGGTATCGCCACCGGCTGCAGGGGGTGCCCAGGCAGCTCACCTCACACCCCTGCTGTAGTACTTGTCTAATCTCAGACAATAAGAGTGTTAGTTCGTAGAATCATAGAATCATTAGGGATTGGAAGGGACCTCGAAAGATCATCCAGTCCAACCCCCTGCCACTGTAGGATCACCTAGACCAAGTCACACATGCAGGCGGGTTTAGAATAGTTTCTTCTATAGAGACTCAGACCCCAGAAACGCCCAAGATAGGCTTCTGCCATGAACTAACCTGTGGAAGGGCATCTCTAGGCGTTCCCTAAGCTACCCTGAGGAACACATGTAACAGCACAAGATAAGGCACCGCACATTTCGGAAACAGGAATCCCTTCAGAGTCTTTGGAACTTAAGTGTTTCCTCTTTCACAAATTGTATCTGTCAGGCTAAAAATGAGGAAGGTTCTAATATAAAATATATTCAATAAACACAAGACATTAACTTTGGTTGTGGAAACTACTACAGGGAGAGCTGCTTATTGTCTCTTCCCTTCTTTATTCACAGCTGCCTCCATATCACACTTTCATTTTCTACTACCAATGATCCCCCTGGCTCCTGAAAAGATTAAATACATTAAAAAACTTAATCTTGTGGCTGTCAAAGGGTTTTCAAGTAACTGCTTTCAGATTTGATGAAAATGGCATTTCAAATAACACATCTAGCTGAAAAAAAATCACAATCTAAAGCAATAATCAATAAACGGGTCCTTCTGTCAGTGACAGAACAGCTATTCATGAAAAATCCATGACAAAAGTAATATGGAGCACTAGTTGATTTTTATTTTTCTTTATAATTACATTTACTGCTATCACAGCATTCACGAGGACAATTAAAACCAAATTGGATCAGACTCAAAGTGAGATCATTGTTTAAACTCTTGGCAAATCTGGAGTCAAACTTAAGGCTGTGGTCACTGCTCAAAGTGAGATTTTGTGTTGAGCAAACTAGATGCTTCAGAAGAATGGATTGTGTATTTCATTGCTGTACCTACATCGTCTTGTTGTCATTAAACACCTTCTATAATAACCCAACAATATGATGTATTATGGGTAAATGGAGGCAATTTTTCAGCTACTTGAAAAAAATATCCCTATTGTAAGAAAATTATGTTAGTGGAAGTAACTCTTCATCACCCTCGTGGCTCCACTACCTTTCCTCACAGGGATGCCCCAGCAGCTGATGAAGCACTTGGTTTGGTTCTGCAGGGCAGGCAGAGGGTGTGTGAGGGCTACTCAGATGGTCTGGATGTAGGAGCTGAGGCCAGCTCAAAGAGGGCCAGGTTCTTCTCTAACACACCCTGCTCAAAGACAGGGAGCATGGTGATGGCCATATGAGCTAATTCTGCAGTTCAAGTGTCAATATCAAGTGCCAGTCAAATGCCTAACAAACCAACCACTAATCAAATTAGTAATTCTAGATGATCAAAAGCTATTTGCATTGTTTTCCTAAATATATGAGGGAGAAGCTTGTTTCTAGTGGTTTTCATGTAGACCTTGCCCATTGTTATTCTTGTTTTTCTATTGGCCTTCATACTTAACAAAGATAAAACTGTGAGAAAAGGCATCAAAGTCGCTGGGTTGGGTTCTTTAATCTGTTACAGAAATGTACATGATTGGACCATAAGGTTGTGTGTTTGGGCTTTTTTAATGTGTCTGTAACATGGGAGACCCAGCTGAAGAGTGAGTGTTTCCCTGCTTTTTCTTTCTCTCTCTGTTTTTCTTTCTCATTTCTCTGTAGGGAAAGCAACCAGGGAAAGAAAAAAAGAAGGAAAAGAAGTTCATCACACTCCTTGTGGAAGAACTTGTACAATATTGCTCTACTCTGTAAGGAGAAATACAGTCCATACACTGGTCAGCCAAACTACCAGAGAGGATAATGAAGGAGATGATGCACAGTGATGGAAAAGATAACAAACACCTACTTCTAACAGCAGTCAGCTGTCAATTTATAGAGGGTCAATGGGCACTCAGGTGTGACCAGCTGAGCTAAATACCTTGTGTTTAAAGTGATTGACTTGATTGACTTTGACCAGTGCAGCCCACAGTACTTTTTGGAAGTTGCTGAGAGGCAGATTGCTGGAAGGCAGCCACATATTCTTGGAAGACTTGCTGATAGTGGGCATGGTGGCCTTGGGCTGATGGCTGGACTTGCTACTTTTGGAGGTCTCTGCCAGCCATAATGATTCCGTTATTCTGTAGTTGTTGTGTTTTTACACCTTTACTGAGCTTCCTGCTGCCAGCCACTGCCAGAGAAAAGAACCAGCTATTAAGGTCTTTGCACTGAACTGCACATTTCATGCTCTTAATCTTTGAAGAGACAGTAAAACCCCCAAACAATCCAATATATGTTCTCATTTTAAATGTTGGTTGATTCCGGTACTTTAAGAAGAGCTCCCTGAGCACTAATGTTGTATTATAACATTTGCCTTCGAGAGACCCTGAGTTTTCCTCCAAGATATTACCAAGAAAAACTAAACCAACAACACTCTCATTTACACCTGCCACTACATCTGAAACTGTCGGTGCAAATATTAACCAGCAAATCAAATGAAATAGAAGCAGAAGGCAGGGTAGAAGGTGAACGCACAAAGCTTCCCTGTGCTGTTAGTTATTCTTAGAATTGCTTTTCAGGCAGGCATTCGAGTCTTGAGAATATCCATGATTACATCCTTGAGTACAGGTCTGGGCTGGGTACACATCCCCAGATCTTTTCTTGGAAACATCACCACCTCAGCTCGTGTCGAACTGATCGGGTGATTAGCAGGTTATTTCTGCAGCCTTCTATTAAGAGGGATATAACTATCGGTTGCAAATGCAATTCCCTTCTGAGAATGATGAAAACAGCTCCTGTGGCCTCTGCTAATTAATAGATGGCAGTGAGCTTTCTATCAAGCACTTAAATGTTTCCTCTTAATGCAAGGGCTGATGATATTATTGTTTCTCCTCCTGACAGTGGAGAGTTTATTACAGTGCAAAAGCTACCGAGGTAGAATCACCATAATTAAAAAGACATTTCATGAAACACGAAGTGCCAACAGGAAGACTGTCCTCTTTTGTGGTGGTTAAATGAGAAAGTACTCAGTAGCCTGAGCATTCTGAGGGGCTGGTGGTATTTGCTCCAGGGCTTTTTTGCAGTGGGGTCCTGGCTGTGATGGTGAATTTAGCAGCAAAGGATTCAAAGATCTAGTGAGAAAAAAGGCAAACGTGGCTGGTGACCTTTAAAGATGCTGAACCTATAGGCAACTCATGCAGGAAACCTGTGATGCACCTCAGGGTACTTTCTTCCACCTCTCTGTAACAGCTTTGTGCTGACTTATACTCAAAGATCCTGAGTTCCTGTGTGACTTGGTCTAGGTGATCCTGTTGTGGCAGGGGGATTGGACTAGATGATCTTTCTAGGTCCCTTCCAATCCCTGATGATTCTATGATTCTATCTTTCCTCTAATACCTGAATTTCATACTAGAAGTACCCAAGTGCTCTTGGTCAAGAAGAAACAAACAAAATTGGACAAGTCAGGGCACTACTGAATGAGGATTTTTGAAGTAGAGGAGCAGGAACAATGGATTTTCAGTTTGCTGTCTGCTCTTATAAACAGAAGGATGTTCAGGCTGACCTGATTGGTTTTTCTCCTTCAAACCTACTAGTAAGTGGAAAAAAAATTCAGAATAAGTAGGAACCATAGAATTGTTAAGATTGGAAAAGACCTCCAAGATCACCAAGTCCAAACATCTACCCAGTGCCACCATATTCACTAAACCATGTTTTCAAGCATCAGCTCTACAGGTCTTTTTAACATCCCCAGGGATGGTAACTCCACTACCTCCCTGAGCAGCCTGTTCCAATGCTTCAATATGCTTTCAGTGAAGAACTTTTTTCCTAAAGTCCAATCTAAATGTCTCCTGGCACAACTTGAGGCCATTTCCTCTTGTTGTATCACTAGTGACTTGGGAGAAGAGACCAACTCCCACCTTTCTACAATCTCCTCTCAGTACTTGTAAAGGGTAATAAGGTCTCTCCTCAGCCTCATTTTCTCCAGAAATAGCTTGCTTTGTTTTTATTGATTAATTTTTAAGTGAACTTCATGGAAATTCACAACACACCAAATATTGCCTGAAAAATACGATCGTATTATAAACTCAAAACCACACAAAAATCGCCTTTGATGGTTTTTATCCCCTTAGTCTGTCTCCTCGTAGGTCTGCAAAGCCAGGAGAAGTAAATAGAGGCCAAATGATGTATTAGAACATAAATGCGACATGTCTGTGCGAAACCAAGACACCCCAAGCACCCTTGTAAAGGTGTTTTGAGCTCAGAAAGGGGCAAGAAAATAGATGGGGGTTTTATAGGTACTTTCTAAGAGAAAGCACACGGGATAATTTCAAAACTGGTGAGGAATCATCTTTGTCATGGAAACCCATTCTAGATGTTCAAGTACACCGAGATATATTTATTCCACACACGTTTATAAACTTGGTAAGTTTATAAACCTAAATCCTCGATTGATCAACAAACACACAATAAGCCCCTCCATGCCTGCCACTATCACAGGGTGTGAAGCACCATGGCTACATGTTTCTTAAATGCCTCCAGGGATGGTGACTCAACCCCCTCCCTGGGAAGGCCGTTCTGGTAGCTCACCACTCTTTCTGTCAAGAACAACTTCCTCATATACAATCCAAACAGCTCCTGCCTCAACTTCAGACCATTTTGTCATTGGTTATTGAGGAGAAGGTGCCAACACCCACCTCTCTAGCCTGACATTAAAAAAGCATCAGCAGATGTTATAGTTGTGAAGGTCTGTGGAAGAGTGTAAGTATCTTATCCATCACAAGTATTTACTGATTGATTGAATCCTACATTTGCCACCAGACCACCAAGGTGATGTTTGGGAACACACTCTGTGGACTGAGTCTTGCTCATGACTTTACATCAAAGTATGACTTTCAGTCTAATGCAGTTACCCAAGACAGAACTGAAGGTGGTAGCACATAGTTGTTGTTTTCACTGAATGCAACCAAATGACACCAAAGGAAGGCTCTTGATAACCTAAATCAACGGTCCTTACATCCTCACTCCACTTCCAAAACAAGCTTAACCCAAGAACTGTGCTCTGATACTAGAGTATTCATCTTCCACCTAGATTACAACCTTTCGTTCTTCTTCTCCCTATGGTTTCGAGGGGTTTTTTCTTAGCAAAGTGTTAAAATGATCCACTGAAGCCCTTCAAGTCAAAACAGAAAGCAAGGATTCTCACCACACGTCTGACCAGGCAATCTTTTCTCAACTTTATTTTCTCAGTCAACTATTTAAAGAGCAGTACAACTGCCTAAGGATGGACATATGGCCCTATTTGAGATACTCAAGGACATTAGGATGGGGCTGCAGCTGCCACTCCATCAGGACTCACATTCTCTGCTGTGGTTTAACCCAAGTGATCAGCTCAGTGCCACACAGCTCCTCACTTAGTCCCATTGGGGAGATTTTGTAGAGATGTTGGTGCTGATCTCTTCTCACAGGTCATTAGTGACAGAACCGGAGGGAAGGGTTTCAAGCTTCAACGGGGGGGTTTAGATTGGACATCAGGAAAATATTCTTCACAGAAAGAGTGCTCAGGCACTGGGATGGGCTGCCCAGGGTGGTGGCTGAGTCCCCATCCTTGAATGTGTTTAAAAGTCACTTAAATGTAGTATGGAATCATTGAAACATAAAATGTCCTGAGCTGGAACTCTAAAGGTCCAGCTTGACCTCACTGCAACAAGCAGGGACATCCCTCACTAGAACAGATTGTCCAAAGACCCATGCAGCCTGACCTTGAATGTCTCCAGGGAGGGGGCTTTTACCATGTCTCCATGCAACTTGTTCCAAGGATCCAGCACCCTCAGATTAAAGAACTTTTTCCTCATGTCTACCCTAAATCTACCCTTTTCCAGCGTTAAACCATTCCACATCATTCTATTGTTCCCTGCCCTTGTCAGCAGTCTTCTGCAGCCTTCTGATGGGCTCCTTTCAGTATTGGAAGGTCACTAGAAGACCTCAATTTCTATAGATTTGCCTTCAAACACTTTTCCTCTTCCTTTAAATCTAAGGCATGTAACACACATTTCCCTCTGGAGAGGGAAACTGCAGTACTTGGTCTTGGTCCCACTGACTTCTCCTGTGGTGCTTCCCACCCTTTGTCAGCATCTCCAGTCCTTGGAGGCATCAGCTATCCCTTTCAGAGCTTAAACAAAACACCTGTAGCTGCATAGCGTTAAAAAGATAGCTTTTCCCAAACGGGCAAACTCTGTCTGAGCCGAGCTTCACCCTCCAAACCGCTTCCTGGAGGCAGAAAGTGGTTTCTGAGCGTTTGCTCACTCCTCGCTATTTCGCCAAGGGACACTAGGTGGCGCTGCCGACCGCCTGAAGCCGCCAGGCTCCATCTCTCCTCCGCCCCGCAGAGGGCACCCAAGTTCTTTGTCTGGTCATCCCATCCTACCGAAAATCAATAGGCAAGTGAATTCGGTCCCGTGCCGCCACAGTCAGGGATTTGGAGAGGTCAGGTAGGCAGCAAATTAGCCTCAGCCCTTCTGAATGGTGGTGGTCTTCAGGGGTAATGGTTTTAAACTGGGTCTTGGTGTGCTTTTCCAAAAAAGCAAGAGGGAGAAGTAAAGACAGGACTGCTAAAAGCAGGACTTTTGAGAAAACTCATCTTTGCAGAAGGCAGACAGATCCTACTTGACAGGTGTCCCTGCCCACGGCAGGGGGATTGGAGGAGGCGATCTCTTAAGGTCCCTTCCAGCCTAAGCCATTCTGTGAGTCTATAATGGTCTATCCTCCTTGCTTCCCAACACCAGCAAGGCTGGGGGAACAGCCCTAAATTGCCATCCTATTGGTTCTGCTATTCCATCCTTTCTATTTCTTTGTCACTTTCCGCTAAGAACAAATTCATGCAGCTCTGTTCACCTTCAGCTCCTTCACCTGTGCACAAGTCCTCGAGAAATCCCAAGTATTCTCCCATCAAATATCGAGCCATCCCAGAAGCACCTTTTTTGAAAGGAAAAGTGTTTTCTTGTCTTCCTGCTGTGTAGTTAAGCAAACTTGATAAAAGATGGAGCTGCTTCAACAAGTGGATCAAAGCTTCCAGGTACTGTTGTTGGGGGATCTGATTTAGGGGTGAACTTGTAGAGTGGGGTTGATGGCTGGACTCAATGATCCCAGGGGTCTTTTCCAACCTGAATGATTCTATGATACTGTCCTCGCAGTGATATGATAACATGTCATTGTGATATTATGATAAGGAGACAAAAGATGGCAATTCTGCAGCAGTGCTGGAAGTTCGTCTCCAGAGTGAAGGAGACAGATGCACTTTCTCCTATCAGGTGAGGGTGGTGAGAGGATTTAGTGGCCCTCGTAAGCCATAGACCTTGTGTAAACAGTACATAAGCTCTATAAAATACATGTCTCTGTGTGCTTTTATCGAAGTGTGTATGTGTGTTGGTACATATTTGCCTTCCACTGAAGATAAACTTTGCTGTGTTTACTGCCTATTCAGTCTAGAAACAGCAGTCACTAATTAGAGGGTAAGTTTGTGGAAGGGAATTAACTTTCTCTTTACAGCTCTGCCTGTCAGGATGACAACAAAAGGGAAATAGGACAGCTGTTGGGGAAGACTTTTTGGGTTTTACTTTGCTCTTTGTGCTCCATGGTTCCAATTTATTATCTGGGATAACCTGTCGGAACCCTGTGGTGCTCAGGACAGTTTTTTCCCCGCGGTGTTCACACGCAACAGGTGTTGAACATCTGCCTTAATGAGATCCAATAGGTCTCGCCTTGAAAAGGGCATATTTGTGAGTGACTTGGACTCGGGTGTCCATTATCAGCTTTGTGTATGATGGCAACATTAAAAATCTGATCTTGTTCAGCAGCAAGATTGCTTCGAGCTTTAATGAAGCAAAGTCTGGAGGCAGAGGCAGCATCTTTCATTAGAATTGCAGGCACAATGGGAAAAGCAAAGGTTTTCAGCACAAACACTTTTCATCAAGCCTGAAAGAGCACCAGCAAGGATGCTTAGCCTAAACAGAACTGGGGGACAATTGTTCTGTGTTTAATTTTGTTGTGTGAATCAGCATTAACGTGAGCAGACGATGGAAAAAGGGACAAGAAAGGAGGGAAGAAAATGTCAGTGTAAATCTTTAGGCATTTCTTACTTACTTGCTGCTAAATTAGATGCCTGGAAAGATTTTTGCCAAAGTACGTCCGATTTTGTTTTCTATTTGGAAAAGACAAGGTATAGGAAAAGACTGATGTATTAGAGGAACATGATGTTTAGAAAAAAGCTGGAAAAGATGAATGATCTTTTGTGATCCACCCAGCTTTAATCTCTGGTCAGCTTATTTCCACCAATCCAAGTCGTATTTACCTTTCTGTTTTATGAAGTCCTTTCGACTAGGAATAATGTGTCATAGATACAAAGTTCTTGTAGAAAAAGAAAGGAAGAAAAGGGAGAGAAGAGATCTTTTAGCAGGGAATCTAACGAGCCACCTGGCTGGTTTGAGATATTCAACCTACTGCTTCAGTCCATCACTGAAAAGCCCAATGTACTGTTGAAGGCACCTCAGCAGTAGACCCCAAACCAGACGGTTTGTCCTATTCCTGAAGTACTGAAGCCTAAAAACTCCTTCAAAGAGAACATGACACAAGAAACCAAAGCAAGAGGGTGGAAGACATTCAGAAAACCCTGGCTTTTAGATTCCTATTGCTCCTAGAGAGCAGGAAAAGTCGGTGAAATGTGTTGTCTTCCTGCAGCAGGGCTGGTCCTGCATCTCCAGCTTCTGTCCTTCTGGGGGAAAGCAGACAGCAGAGCCTTAGGTTTTATTTCTGTGTGTATATGAGTGTATGGAGATGACATTTTTGCTTTCAGGCTTCACCTATGCCTTTTGCACAATAATATTAGCTAATATTTGGAGACTTTTTAGTCTTCCTTAAACATTGGGTAACTTTTTTTCCCACTGAGCTTTTTTATTGCCTTGTAAGTCTCTGAATACTAAACAGCAAAATCCAGCACTGACCAGTTAGTCCAGCTGAGAGTTCATGTTACCAAGTTAATTAGAGGAACGATTTAATAAGCTTACACAGCTCCAAACACAAGGATGCTAGAGAGTTTGGGGAGAAGAGTCCATCAGTGAAGTCATGCACCAGGGGACATGTCTCACTGTGTTATAATCCTAATGGGTACATTTCTGCCCTGAGTACTGTGTGGATGAACTTTCTCTTTTAAATCTTCTCCCCGATTGCTTTGAATATCTCTTATGTACCTTCTTGCTGGTGAAGTAGGGAAATAATCTTGTTTTAAGAGCCTTTCCTTACATTAAAAAGCCATTTGTGCTTTAATCTAGGATGACCACTGATGGCAGAAGGAATGGAAATAGGGTCCTAATTATAAGAGCCCCATGCTGTGGCACTGACTTTGCTTGCAAGCCTCTCTCAGATCATTTGTGTTTTCAGTTATCCTACTGGTCATTAAGGACAGGTAGAAGAAAATACAGAGGAAGAGATCAGACTGATGAGCTAAACCTTTAAACCAGAAGAGTTGATCAAAAAAAGGACTTTGTGGCCTTAATTTTATGTATTTTTAATTTTGTAGAATGCACTATAAAACGTTTCTATTAAGATTTTTATGGATATCTTTAAGTACAAGTCATTTTGCGTTTTCTTGATTATTTTCTTCCCCTTCACATCACAGAATCACAGAACATTAAGGACTGGAAGGGACCACGAAAGATCTTCTACTCCAATCACCACACCACATCAGGATCATCTAGAACAAGTTGCACAAGAACATGTCCAGGTGGGTCTTAAACATCTCCAGAGAAGGAGGCTCCACAACCCCCCTGGACAGCCCATTCCAGTGCTCCATCACATCACCCTCACATGCCCTGTGTTCTCAGGACATTGATATTTTTATTCTTTAATGTAGATGTAGATGTAGATGTAGATGTAGAAGGAAAAAACCTCCTTCTGTCATTGCCCGGTACCATCACAGCTACAACATTATACTGCAGAGATAACTTGTCACAGAGTATTTCCTTCTTTAGTGACGTCCCCTTGAAGGTTCAGGAGAGAAGCGAAGGTTCTGGAGAGACCTTATTGTGGTCTTTCAATAGTAAAAGGGGGTCTATAAGAAAGATGGGGATAGACATTTGAGGAAGATCTGTTGCAACAGGACATGGGGTGGTGGTTTAAACTAAAAGAGAGATTCGGACTAGATGTAAGGAAGACATTTTTTATACTCAGTGTGAGGAAACACTGGAAAAAGTTGTCTAGGGAGGTGGTAAAAGCTCCATCCTTGGAAACATTCCAGGGCAGGTTGGATGGGTCTCTAAGCAGTCTGATCTAGTTGGAGGACAGTTGTACTACATGAAATTTAAGGTCCCTTCCAACCCAAATCATTCTATGATTCCATGATTTTGTTATTCTATGATGATTCTACAATCCATAAGTTGCCAAACCTTAAGTTCCCATTGACATTGAAGGCCAGAAGGGAGAGTCCTTGTCTCCTACTTTTTCTTCTATATCTTTGTTCCTCACTGAACTGACACTAAAGAGACCTAAACCTCTTTATAGAGCTAACTCACCGGGAAGAATTTCCTCCTCATGCTTATGTGGAACCTCCTATGTTCCAGCTGACACCCATTGCCCATTGTTCTATCATTGGATGCCTCTGAGAAGAGCCTGGCCCCATCCTCCTGACACCCACCCTTCACATATTGATAAACATTAATGAGGTCACCCCTCAGCCTCCTTTTTTCCAAGCTCAAGAGACCCAGCTCCCTCAGCCTTTCCTCATATGTGTTGTGTCTGTTCTTGACAGCCTTTGTATCTAAACATGTTTCAGATGTCAGCAGAACTTGAGTCCATCATGTGAAGTGACCATCGAGCAGCTGTTAGTGGCTATTCCAAAACAAGATCTGAATTATTTTAGACCTGGAGAGTGGCCATCAAACAAAGACAGAAAGCTGCATAACACAGATACCTCTCTCAGAGTAAAACTGAGTAGATGTGGGGCAAATCAGGCCAAAACAATGTCTTTAAAAAAAAATAATATTGGAATATTTTGGTCTGTTTACATGTTGTTTTTCAGCAATAGAGTTTTTGGGGAAAGTCATAAGTTTCTATTCCAAAGATTACTGGGCATAAATGTCATCCACTCACACGGCTGGAATGAATGAGGGGTACTGAAGGACACATTTCAGCTCGTTGTTTTGCACAATAACAGCAGTTTTGTAGCATGAATAATATTTGGATGCAAGATCTTTAGAGCAAAGAAGCAGTGTTTATTAACCCAGCTGTGATGAAGGCAGGTGGATCCTTGTGCATTTTATCCAGCTGTGTCAGATGCGTCTAGAGAATTCTGGAAGGAATCTTTTCTAACTCTTGTATTTTTTCATAGAATCATAGAATTGTACAATGTGTGGGGTTGGAAGGGACCTCCAAAGGTCATCTAGGTCAGACCCCCACAGCAAGCAGAGATATCTCTAACTAGAACACATTGCTCAGAGCACCATCCAGCCTGATCCTGAATGTTTCCAGGGATGGGGCCTCCACCATCTGTCCAGTGATCCAGATCAAAGAACTTTTTCTTAATGTCCAGCCTAAATCTGCCCTTTTCTACCTTAAAAACATTTCCCCATGTATTAAAACCACACTGCTGTGTTAAATGATCTCTTGGTCCTTCCTGCCACTTCTTGTTTTATATATGCAGGTGGACACATCCAGGCATCCTTCAAAGCATGCCTATGTCTAAGATAACCAGTTAGACCAGTATGTTCACAGTAAACTCCAGTTCTCCCATGTGATGAACACATTTTCATATCTCCATTTTGAAACCTAGGTGTTGAGATCCTTACTGCTATGTAAAATTCAAAGACAAGTGTCTGGAGAGGACTGATGCAGGAATCATTCTGTCTGCTGGAGGATTGTGAGGTCCATTTCTACTTAATCTGTATAACCAGTCAGCAAAATGTATCTGAGGGCTAATTTCTTCTTGTACTATCCCAGAAGTACAGTTCCTGGAGCCAAACTCAGTAACTCAGCACACCTGGACTGGATGTATTCTGTGACTGCTTAGTAGTCATCACAGAGGGGTTTTCCTGGCTGCCCTCAAAACTTCAAATCCAGGCTTCCAACAGCTCAGAATGAGCATGAAATTTGAAGCACCATAGGAAGAAGTCAGAAAGTAAGAACCCTTATCACCTCTTGATGAGCTGAAAGCAGAATTTATTGTCTAAATTGGAAAATCACAGTATGGTTCAGGTTGGAGGAGACCTCAGAGATCATCTAGTCCCAGCCCCTCTGTCAACCTGGCCTTGAACATTTCCAGGAATGGAGCATTTGCAACCTCCCTGTTCCGGTGAGGACAACCTATTCCAGTGCCTCAGCACCCTCATAATAAGGAATTTCTTTCTAAAAGCTAATTAAATCTCCCCTCTTTTAGTTTGAAATCATCCCTTCTTTTCCTGTCTCTAAAGTCCCTCATAACAATTAGCTCTCCAGCTTTCCTGGATCCCCTTCAGTTCCTGGATGTCTTCTTGAAGAACCTCCCACAGCCTTCAGCGCTCATTTTGGAGACTCAATTGAATAAGGACATTTGGGGCTGAAAAAGACGCTCAGCAGTTTCCTTGTGCTGTGTGCCTGCACAGAAATCCACTGTGCTGATCCTGCTGGTTACCCCAGACTTGTAGAGATGGACCTATTTCAGTCATGAAATGCCAGAAGGTAGATGTAGGAGAAAATGGCAAAACCCTTTAAGAAGCAGAGGCTGGCTTTGGGCTTTCTTCTGGCTTACAACTTCCAATAACTACATATTGCTGCTATTGCCTTGATAACCAACAGCCTGCATCACTTCTGCTTCGTAGCACATTGTCTCTCAGACGTCTATTGCCTTATAAGCACCGCAGGTTTTTTCTGTTGACATCTCGATTAGTCAAAAACACATGAGAGCTACTGATAATGGCGACATCCTTTAGTTTTGTTCTCTGATAGTTCCTGCTACTGCTTTTTTTGCTTTACAGTAGCCCATCTGGTGACCCAGATTAGCTGGCTTTCTCCCAGGCTTCTCTTGCTTCTGCCTCACTTGCCTAAAGCATCCAGTTGTACTGAGGGCATTCTCCTTCCAAATGTGAAGAACAGGCCTTTGCTGAGGGCTCTGGTAACGCTTAGGGCTAGACACTTACTTTATTTTACCTCCAAATTAAATCCAAAAGCCCTTTTCAGAATAATCACAGAATCACAGAACGTTAGAGATTGGAAGGGACCTCAAAAGATCATCTAGTCCAATACCTCTGCCAGAGCAGCATCACCTAGATCAAGTCACACAGGAACATCTCCAGGTGGGTTTTAAACATCTCCAGAGGAGGAAGCTCCACAACCACCCAGGGCAGCCTCTTTCAGTGCTCAGTCACTCTCACTGGGAAGAAGTTCCTTCTGATATTTATGTGGAACCTCCTCTGTTCCAGCTCACACCCATTGTCTTCCATTTTAATGTTGCTGCTGATACTGGCATTTATCCAGGTAATCTAAACTCAGCTGGATCTTGCAGATTGATTTGTTTATTTTTTTCTAGTTACTGTGGGTGACACTAGGAAAACATTTACATTGCTTAAATCGATCTGCAGAGACAGGCTGGAGTATCCTTACAGCCTCTGTATAGTTTATCAACAGTCCCATTTCTTACCTATTTCTGACCTCACATGAACCTCGTTATTGAGAGATCTGAGCAGTTCTGTCTCTCTGTCCTTACCACTCTCTTAAGAGGTAGGGACACGATATAGTCTCTTTTATAGCTGGTTGAAACCCATAAGATAAAGTCTGGATTTATTAATTCTCTTTAAGCACTGTTCAATCCACTGTGTTTCTCCCTCAATTATTCATTGGCCTAGGGATCACAGTTCAATTAAGGAGCAAATTCTTAAGGGTAAGTAGATTTGCAAAAGATACAATAGTGAAATATTTACATGGAATTTATTGGAATTTAGGCTCTGAGTTATGTTAGTAAACATAAATAAATATACATTTGGGACATATTTCATTACTGAGCTCTCGCAGTAGTCAATGAGGAAGCACTGTATATTCTTTTTAAGAACTTGGTCCCAGCTGGCTTGCAGAGACTGGTGCTGGTAACTCCATTAAACTAACCTAATCTGAACCTTCAGTCTAATGACTGTTGCAGCCTCTGCTCACAGGCTCTTATTAAATTGCTTTGGGTGATGCATTTCAGACACTGCACCAACATGATACTACTGTCTTACTCCAAGGGAATGTGGAGTGACCTTTCAAGATCTCCTTTTTCCTACCTCATGCCATCAGAGATGGTTTTCCTGGCCACAGCTCTGTGATTTGGTCTAGGTGATCCTGCTGTGGCAGGGGATTGGACTAGATGATCTTCAGAGGTCCCTTCCGATCCCTAATGATTCTATGATTCTGTGATTTAAAAAGCTCTGTGACATGGAGAAACTTTCACTCTTGTGCTTTCGCCTTCAGGTCTCAGTTCTTATGGAAAGTAATGCAGATTTGGAATATTCCCAGTCATTTTTGCTCAGCTTGTAGGGTTTATAATACCCATCACACAAAAGATAAGAGCTCTTCTCTTCCATGGGGAGTACTGTTGGCAAGTTGGTACTACAGGCTTCTGAACATCATTAACCTCCTTTGTAATTGGTGGTGCCATAGGGACCGAAATACAAGAGAAATCCTAAAACTAAAGGTAAAATGATTGTTGAACTTAGTGTTGTGTCCGGGTCAAGGCAAGAGGTAGCTTTTGCCCCAATGTCTTGCTATTGAGTTGAGGTTTAGAATTGAGAATTGAGGTTTCTAATCAAAACTGGGTATTGAGAGTCTCTCCAATTTGGATGCAGAGCTCCAGAGGCCTTTTGATCCAATGTCAGACTCAAAGACGGGTGAATGTTCCCCTTCCTTGACTCAGGACAAGTGGTGTAGCGTTTGTCTTTTAGACGGCATCCTAAATCCTGGCTTATGTGGAAAAAGGGGAGAGCAATATTGCACACAGACACCCACAATAATTCAAACAATCTGCACTGGTGGTGGTACTGTTTTTTTTCTCAAATCCATATTAAGGGATTTTTTTGAAGGGATTTTTTGAGCCTGTTATATTTAAAGAAACATATTCTACCTGCCTATGGCTCCAATTTAAACAGAGGGCAACATAGGAGGTTCCACATAAATATGAGCTATGAGAAGGAAATTCTTCACGGTGAGGGTGACAGAGCACTGGAGCAGGCTGCCCAGGGAGGTTGTGGAGTCTCGTTCTCTGGAGGTGTTTAAAACCAGCCTGGACATGTTCCTGTGCGACTCGGTCTAGGTGATCCTGCTATGGCAGGTGATTGGACTAGATGATCTTTCAAGGTCCCTTCCAATCCCTAATGTTCCATGATTCTGTGATTCTGTGATCCTGCTATGGCAGGTGATTGGACTACATGATCTTTCGAGGTCCCTTCCAATCCCTAGTGATTCTGTGATGTTCTACTACATCAGAAGACACGGGATCAAGCTCTGGGCATCTACCTTAGAAATCTAACCAGTTACAGAAATGACAAAACACAGAGTGGGAAAAAAGAACACTTCTGAATTTTCTAAATCCTGTTTTGGTGCAGCTACCCAAGCAGTCATAGATGTCAGAGGCATGCTTATTCAATTACCAGCTTGCTTTATGAAAAAATACTAGACTGGGTCCAACCTGCACCAATTAAATGCTGATCTTTCTCCTGAAAGGAGACATTTCCTTAGGAACTGCTGCCTGAAGTAACCGTTTCATCCATCATCGCAAATGACACGTCAAACAACAACAATAAAAAAGGATATAGGATGGATCCAGGCTCAGCATGTTCTGTAACAACATAATTGTCATAACCCCAAAGGAAAAGTATTTGTCAGACACTGTCAGCTCCAGCAGCTGCATAGGCTCAATTTTCTCAAAATTATAAGGTTGGCTTTAAGTGCTTTTTGTGACACAGAAAAAAAAGGAGTAATGCATAGGAACAAAGTTTCTTACCAGGAATAAAAGATCCAATCAAACCTCCACTATTAACACCACAATGATGATGATTTGCAGGACACATCTATACTGCACCGTGCAAATACGCAGAAGGCAAGTAGGGCTTCCTACAGCACAAGACCACAGCCTAAAGACACTAGTCTAGGCAACATGTTAGATAAGAAGGCTGCACTGAACATGATCAGATGAACGGTATAAAGTTTTAAATAGTTAATTCTTTCAGTCCCCCCCCATCCTCGTTTTAACAAGGGTCTGAGCTGCCACGGTTGCACGTGGGCACAACACGGACAGAGAGGAGGTTTTGACATCCACATCTCCAAATAGAATTAGCAATGAAGGCTTTTGTCTGAGCTCTGTTTCTCACTCTTTTCATTGCTGCTTTTCACAAAATTACACGGCTCGTGAGAACAAGTCGAGACAGTCGCCTCTTTAATTAAATAGTTTTTTGTTCAGGAGTGGGAGTCCAATCACCGCACTTTGGTTTTCCTGATCACATTGCTTAAACTTTATGGAATAAAGATGAGAAGTTTCAACAAGAGCTGAGATAAAAAATGGAGCACCTACTTTTTGTAAAAGGAGCCTCTGAACTGGTGTGCTTGATTAGAGACAGGCTTAAATGTTTTTCTGGAGCTCTGGTATTAATGTTATGAAACATCACTGTATCCTAGACCACCAGAGTGAGACAATCCATCAACAAACCCCATGAAAGGGAAAGAAAGTTCTTGTACAATTACTGTTGTTGGAGTCAACCTTTGACTGCTGTCATTAGTCAACTCCACACGTTGTAACAGCTCCTAGGTGGCTGCACTACTGCTGTGCATTTTTCAGATGTTCACCACCTGTTTAATATTTCCTCGGGCTGCTCGATTTGAAATTCTTGTTAAGGGCCAAAACATTGAATCTAAAATCTGAGGTTGCATCAATCAATTCCTTGGCAAGTTCTACAACTTCTCATGTCACTTCCCAGAGTATTATTTGTTGTCTCTAGCTGTTCTCTTCGGTTTGCTTTGTCACTCAATTTGTGACTACGCGACAGCATTTAACCCTCCTCAACATGGTATGAAATGTGGTAATGGTATGAAAGAAAAACAGTTCCACTTTGATTTTTGTTTGGTCATGTGATATTGATTCCTGACATGACGAATACCAGCGTGATAAATCTGTGAGAAGAATGTGAGTCTCACATCAATGTCCAATTCAGTCAATCAGCCCAAAAGCCAGGTGCTCATAAAAGGCAAATTTTGAGGGCTTTGTTTCTGTGGAGAGAGAAACTCATATCCTTAAAGACCAGGACTCACAGCGTTTGTGTCTTTTGACGCTTGGGAGGATGATAAAGGAACTGGAGCACCTCCCTTATGAGGAAAGGCTGAGGGAGCTGGGTCCTTTTAGCTTGGAGAAGAGGAGATTGAGGGGTGACCTCATTCATGTCTATAAATACGTGAAGAGTGGATGTCAGTAGGATGGAGCCAGGCTCTGCTCAGTTTCATCTACTGATAGTACAAGGGTCAGTGGGTGTCAGCTAGAACAGAGGAGGTTCCATATAAATATGAGAAGGAACTTCTTCCCTGTGGCAGGATGGCTTCATGAAAAGGGACATGATCTGTTAGAATTGGTACCGAGAGCATGAATCCCATAAAGTCTTG
>JAOXOE010000506.1:860700-893373 GCA_028565055.1 Phoeniculus purpureus
TTAATAAACTTTTCCTCTTTCAGTTTCCTAAGCAATCCATTGTCTGGCAAATTTATCTGAGATCTCACTGAGACCTGCCTGCTTTGGTTTCCTTTCCCCTTAAAACCTGGGAGCAAAGCAGTTTCTTAGTTTCAACCCGTTACAAAAGGCCACACAGGGTGTTTGGTATATTTGGTACCAGGGCTGGAGCACCTCTCCTATGGAGACAGGCTGAGAGAGTTGGGGTTGTTCATCCTGAAGAGGAGAAGACTCTGTGGGGGGATGTTATAGTAACCTTCAAAGGGGCTGTCAGAAGGCTGAGAACAATAAGATGAGGGGTCATGGTTTTAAGCTGGAAAAGTGTAGATTTGAGAATGGACATCAGGAGAAAGTTCTTGAATCTGAGGGTAAGAGGGTACATCCCTGGAACAGGTTGCCTAGAGAGGTGGTGGAGGCTCCATCTCTGGAGCCATTCAAGGTCAGGCTTGATGGTGCTCTGGACAGTCTTGTCTAGTGAGAAATGTCCTTGCATGTTGTAGGAGGTCTGGGTCAGGTTACCTTTGGAAGTTCTTTACATCACTTCTTGTGTTCCCATTCTCCTTTTCACCTGCTCTTTAGCTTCTCTGTGAATGCCACCTGCCTTTGAGGAGTTGCCATGGGATCAAAAGATATGGCCCTGGCTAATGGCAGACAGCATAGATGAGACCGAACATCTCTGTGGCTCCTTAAATCAGTGACAGCCTTTGGGATGGTATTTAATTACAGAGCGCGCACAACAGCTTTCTTTGCGGTAGCACACTGCGCGATAATCCTCTAACAATTGTTGGGATCCAGCGGGAAGGAAAACTCTCATTAATAGAGACTTTGGGGATAATTCCACACAAGAATTGCCGCAGGAAACCACATCTAGAAAAACATTCTTTTCATCTTTCCGCTCAGGGCTTCAGAGCGTGTGCAGGCAAAACGGCCCCTGACAAACCCAGCTCTGTTTGCACTGGGTACCTCATAGCGTGTCAGGAGCACTTAGGGTTTATTGGGTTTTGTCTTCACCCACAATGGATGAGCCCAGGAAACCAGATTACTGCTCTCTAGCCGATGGTAATGGGGAAATGCTTGTCCTTTATCTGCACCTGTAAAGATGAAGACTGTGCATTAGTGTGGTCCTCAGCCCCATGTCTGCCTGGCCAGTTGCCTGCTGCAGTGAAAGGTGCCCGAGCCACAGAACTCTGCTTTTCCTACAGGAAAATCGAGCAAACCAACCAAAGCAACACGGCAGAGAGCAGAGCTGGGAAAGAAGCCAGAAAGAAGCTGGAGATGAACTGATGCTCTCTCTTACGGGGACAGGCTGAGAGAGTTGGGGTTGTTCAGCCTCAAGAGAAGACTCTGGGGGGACCTTATAGTGACCCCCTAAAAGGGGTCTGTCAGAAGACTGAGAAAGACTGTTCACAAGGGCAGGGAACAATAGGACAAGGGTCACAACTGGAAGCCAGAAAAGGGTAGATTTAGGTTAGACATCTGGAAAAGCTCTTTAATGTGAGAGAGGTGGATTACTGGCACAGGCTGCCCAGACAGGTGGTGGAGGCCCCATCCCTGGAGACATTCAGGTCTAGATAGGGCTCTGAGTTCTAGTTGGAGCTGTCTCTGCTTGTTGTAAGGGGGTTGGACTAGATGACCTTTGGAGATCACTTCCAACCCACTTCTATGACTCTAAGATTCTGGAAGAAGTAAAATGAGTTTTACCAAACTGTCTGTAAAGTCCACTTCAACCTTTTTTAGGAAGACTACACCAAGGATGGAGAGTTATTTGGCCTCTCATTCCAGGGAAGATCTCCCTTGGCAGGAAGTAGTCAGAGGTCTTGAAAGGGTATTTTGAGCTCTGAGTATGGTGTCAGCTGGGAGGTGGTCAGGCAGTTAACCTTGTTGCTCTGCTCACCATCACACCAGTTGGACTGGTGACTTACCAGTGACAACAAAAAGACATTTTTCTCTTTCCTAATGATGCCCAAACCTGGGATTTTGTTTTTTGTAATAATGATTGAAATTCCATCTGCTTTTATTAGCCTATGACAATGATGGCTGTGGTGTGTGAGGGTTATTAGTGTTATCACCACTAGGTAGAAGGACAGTTGTTTGGTTATTTATTTACTACTTTTAGTTAATGTGGAAAGTGAGCCATAAACTGGAAGACCTCCAACGTGTGTTTGTTGACCTTGATGATTTGGTTAAAAGTCTTTAGACATTAAAATTCACCCATCACTGACCTCCTCCATCTAAATAGCAGGTATTTTAGTCTGAGCTGGTCCAACTGCAGTCAGTGAGGTGAGATGAATGCCTTCAGGGCTTGTGCTCACTAACTCTCTGTGGACTAGAAGGAATGGAAAAAAGCAGTTCAGACCAAACAGAGGTTTTACAGTTAAAAGAAGGAAGATGTATTACCCTGGTAGAGAAGGTGAGATACATCCCACTCTATTTGTCAATATAATTACAGACTGTTTTAGGTTGGAAAATACCTTTAAGGTCATCAAGTACATCTGTTAATCCAGCACTGCTGAGTCCACCACTGAACCATGTCCCTCAGCACCACAGTTCCACGTCTAATACCTCCAGGGATGGGGACTTCCCCACCACCCTGGGAAGCCTGTTCCAGGGCTTAACAACCCTTTCAGTGAAGCAATTTTTTGTGATGGCCCACCTAAACCTCCCCTGGCACAATTCACAGCTATTTCCTCTACTCCTGTTTCTTGGTACTTGGGAGAAGAGATTACTCCCACTCTGCTCCAGCCTCCTTTCAGGGAGTTGTAGAGAACGAGAAAGTCTCTGCTCATCCTTCTTTTCTCCAGGCTAAACCCCCACAGTTCCCTCAGCTGCTTCTTACAGCACTTGTGCTCCAGACCCTTCACAAGCCTCAATGCCCTTCTCTGACCACTCTCCAGCAGCATAATGCCCTCCTTGCCTTGAGGGGTCCAAAACTGAACCCAAGATTCAAGGTACAGCAAAGCTATCGTTTGCTTTCACATACCTAGTTCAAGAGAGCTCAGTATACTTGAGGTAGCTCATCTGGGACTGGCAGATCCAACCTTGATTTACACAGACCCGTGCCTCATGAGTGAAAGCTGTTGGCCACGAGGGATTCCCTAGGACATCTTAAATCCCATGCTAGTGTTTGGCTCTCCTTGAAATTTAGTGGGGATTAGGGACCTAAATACTTGTTCAGTGAATGGAGTCACCCACTTTACTTAACGTGTCACAGCAAATCAGCGCCAGTATTTTGGCACCTTAGCTATTGGAAACTAATTTTCCAGTTGTTTGTCTTTCTGGACATCGTTTTCACTCTTAGCTGTGTAACAAAACAAAAGTTTCTTAAAAAACAGGATGTTGTTTAAAATTACACCCCTAGAATCAGGTTTACCTGAATCTATCACAAACTACAGATTCAGAAAATTAACGATGAATCAGCCCCCTCTTTTTTCTTTTAAGAAAGGTGCTAAAACATTTACTCAGGAGTAAGTACGGGACTGTGGAGGTAAATATGCAGCCAAGCAGCTTAGACGCACAGTTCTAGTGCAGGGAAGATGTGGTGCTGAAGGGCTTGCTAATGTTCTTGGTAGAAAATCCACTGCATTAAAAAACAAAGACATTTAAAATACGTCGTGGAAGTACGCAGCGCTTTGCCAACCCTGATCAAAGTTAGAGCCACATGGTTTAATTTATAAAGAGAAAACTTGGGGAGTTATTTATAGATGTTAGATGAATTTAGGTCCAGAGAGTTAAAAGTTGCCTTTGAAAAGGTTTGAATATTTTGAAAACAATTCAGTGCTCTGCAAATCTCTCGCCCGTCCCCTCACACTTTTTAAGGTTAAAATAAAAGAAGGGAGAAGCACCATAAATGCAAGCCAGAATGGATTTGTGGTGTTTTAGATAAGTCAAGATAAAATTCCCTTAGATCTGTTTCCCTTTGGGACCAAGAAACATTTCAGTACCAAGAAAACTCCAAATAATTCCCCCCTTCTCGTATTTGTTGTTTCATTTTTAATTTGACTAGAAAACCACATAATTAGTTGTTTATATACTAAATACCAATAACAGCCCATTCCTAACCCAAAGGAAATCAACAGCTGAGCAGGATATGGTGAAATAGGGAAAAGAACAGGTCGGGTTAATAAGAAGTGATGAGAATAAGTGTACTAAATTATTTTCTAATTTTAATCCAAAAGAACAATTTACTTCAAACTGCTGTTCCTTCAAAGCGTTTCTGAGCCTTTGTCTTGCAAACTTGTCTGGCCAGTGCATGGATGAAAGAAATATTTCACATGTTTTGAAATGAGGCACAAAAAGATCTTTTTCCTTCTAGTTTTTTTCCCTTTCTCTAATAAAATAGACTTCCAAAATCCGGCAAGAGTGAACGCTTAACCAATGGCTTCTTCCAGGAAAAACTCTACACTTATCCTCAAAGTCTGTCTCTGGTGCTCACCTGACTCATGTCTTTTTCTCACATTGCATTGACTGATGATGGCAAAAGCTCCAGATGAGATTTCTACTCTTTTCACACCACTCACTGTCTCTTTGCAGCTTAGTTTGTGAATAGTTTTGTCCTCCTCAATGCCATTTCCAATCTCTTTGAAAGCCATGGGGGTTTTGTGCAAGACTGTGAGTAGTGGGACCTCTGTTTCTGCTTGCGGTGGACATAGCAATGAAGCAAGAAGTTGCCTCCAAGTTGAGAGCATATAGGGGACACTGCTATGGGACCCACTGTCCAGCTCTTGGTTCCTTTTCTGGAGTGCTGAGGGGAGACCTTATTGCTGTCTACAATGACCTGAAAGAAGGTTGTAGGGAGGTGATCATTGGTATCTTCTCACAAGGAACAAGCAATAGGACAAGAGGAAACGGCCTCAAGCTGTACCAGGGGAAATTTAGTTGGGCATTAGGAAAAACTTCTTCATGGAAAGGGTCATCAGGCCTTGGAACAGGCTGCCCAGGGTTGGGGGTTGAATTGTCATCCCTGGCCGTGTTTAGAAGTCATGGAGATCTGGAGCTTAGGGACAGGGTTTAGTGGTGGCCTTGGGACAGTTGGGTCAGTGGTTGGACTCAGTGATCTTGAAGGCCTTTTCCAATTAACATGATTGTAGGATGCTGTAATTTGTACACTGTATGACTGAGTCAGTTCATTAATCGCACGTTAGGAGTCCACAATTAATTACCTGAACATTTAGAGCCACTGTTGTCTTACAAACACAGTGTAATTAGGTCTGACTGAGGAGAAACCACTTATGGGGGGGAGCGGAAATCTTGTCATTGGGAATTTCCTGCTTTTTAGCAACTTGATCTCCTAACGTGCATCAGAGATTTTATTCTTATTTGATTTGGGGTTTGTGTTGCTTTGAATTAGCACGAGCCAGGAGGCAGGCCACGTGAGAACAGAGGGAATAAACTGTGTGAGCACAGATCCCACTGCTCTTGGCATGAATACTAAAACTGCCATCTTCCTGCCCTACATAGCTGCTGGTGTTAGGTTAGTCAGGCAGGGTTCCCAGAGCATGAAGAAGCAGAATTGCTCCTGATCATCAGAAGAGTTAAAAGGTGGCTGTTTTAAATGATGGCATAGGGAGAATCACAGTTCTTTCAGCAGGTTCTGGGCTGCACACAAACATACAGCTGGGTGTGTAGCGCTCTAGGAGAGCTCAGGTGATCATGACTCCCCTCTGAGGATAGCTGGGGTTTGCTCACTCTCTTCTTCTCTGCACTATCTGCAGGCATCCAGCACACGACCGGAGTGCAGCATCATGCAGGAGATTGAAGAGGAGCGCAGCCAGTGCTTGGCAGAGATTATCTGGGATAACCAAACTTCAGGTACAAGGACACTCTCTTCTATCACAGACCTACAAGCCAACATTCCATGCCTTGTCCATTCCATGTCCCACCCCATCTGCTGCTGGAGCAGGGCAGTCACTCCCGTGGATTTTGAGCTCTTGAATTAGAAGGGAGACAGATAGACATTTCCAAAGTAAGATTCAGTCAACCAAGAGTTTGAACAGCTCACTGGGGATCACTTGGTGCCTCCCAGCACCTGGGTAAGCCTGGCTGAGGTGTCTCAGTGTGTTTAGTCACAGTCACCTCTCTGAAGAAGTGCCAGAACCAATTTTATCCTAGGATCCAAAAGACTGAAGTTCTAATAAGCCTTGGTTTGCTTCAGGAGAAGGTATGGTGACCACCTTCTTTTGTACTGCCTTTCCATCCTCCTTCCAAAATTCCTCCTGTCCTGGCAGTGAAGCAAAGGATGGAAGGGTGAGCTCCGAGGCTGCAAGATATCTATGAAGTTGGATGAGGCAGCTGAGATCCTTTCCTTTTTCACATGGCACGGAGCACACACCACACTGAGTAGTCCTTCTGGAAGGTTCTCTGGTCCCCTTAACCCATTGTCAGCTTCAGTGATCAGGAGAGGAGGGGGCAGATCAGAGATGCCACCTTTGCTGTCCAGCCTCCCAAGGTTTCTCCATCCCAGCTTCAGACATCAGCCATGGAGATGGACCTCCCTTGAGCAGCAGGCATGGCACACCACACGTTGGGCACATGGGGTTCCCAAGCAGGAGAATTTGTCACATGCTCTGTGAGCACAGGAGCCACAGACCAACTTGGAAGACAGGACATGGGTGGGTGATGTTGAGAGGGTCTCTGCTAGTAGAGTTCCCCAGTAGGCAGCCCACAGCGGGAAATTTTGACAATCAGTCTTAAATTGTAGAGACCAGAGAGGCAAAGAAAGAAAGGGTTTGGGTTTGGTGTTGTCAAAGCCCCACACTGAGATATCAAGCCAGGTATCTCTCACCCTCCAAGTGCTTTTATTTTGCTAGTTTTGTGTGAGTAAAGGAGGTGTAGGGACCAACAGGTAGGATGTCAGACTCTGAGAGAAAGGAATCACATTTATGGGAAGGGGTGGGAAGACACATCTCCTGCTTGGTGTTTGAATCCCACCTCCTGACAGAGGACAGAGTGGAAGAGGATGTCTCCTCACCCTCCCTCCCCTGTTTGCAGTTAGGCTTCAGACTGAAGGGCTGTTCTGCAGAATTCTGCTTAATGATAGAGCAGCGTCCTGGGGACAAGCAGATCCCCGGAGGAGCTTTACTGAGTGCAAGGATGGCTTTTGGCCCCTGCTTTTATCTACTTAAGATACATTTTTCTTTGATTTAGAAACTTATTTCGAGTGTCCCTGTGCAGTTAAATGGAGCTGTTTGAAGAAATGTTCTCCTGGAACCCAGCAAAGGGGAAAGTCAGGCTAGTTCAAAAAACGTTCTTTCGAAAGGCAGCTAAGCGCTTCGTTCTATTTTCATGGCTATTTCAAGACATTCAATTAAATGCAGAGCATTCAAAATGTAAGGATAAATATTGAAGTGTTAATAATTTTTATCTGCTTTTCTCAAAATGATTTTTCTTCTCGTTGGGAAATTCAATCCAAAGCAACTTTTTTTTTTCCTCTGCTGAATTAAATGATTGAAAACATTTTTTCCCCACTCTGTTGTCAAAGTGCAGTCATGTTGCAGGCTCTTGATGCCCAAGCTGCCTGCAAGAGTATAAAAATCCTTTTGAATTTGTTTTTCAGGGTGGAAATGCTGGAAAATATTGGCGTGGGATAATTCTGCATTTCCACGAGAAATAATGGAACCAACCATTGAATGGGGCTGATTCAGAAATTGCAGTCTTGAGCAGTACTAGACTTTTTTTGTCTATAGGGCAGTCTCGGGTACTCCTGAGCTCGTGTCAGGGGTCATTTGTGTATGACTGGATGTCCTGGTAGAAGTGGTCATAGATGACATTAGTATGGAAGATGTCTATGTGTAGGGATGCAACACGCGTCCAAACAAATTGTAGGAGGCAAGCTGGGTGGAAAGTGGCATCTACTTGCCCCAAAGCATCTGCAGGTATTTAAGAGCTCAATACCTGCACTGGAACAGCTCATCCAGGGAAGTCCTTGATGCTTCATCCCTGGAAGTGTTCAAGACCAGGCTGGATGGGGCTCTGGGCAATCTAGTCTAGGGAGAGGTGTCCCTGCCCATGGGTCGAACTAGTTGATCTCTGGCCTCTTCCAACCCAATTATATAGATGTTCATGGCTGCTTTTGCAATCAAGAGAAAGAACCAGCATCTCTGCAGTGTTGGCTCTCAAATGGTGACGGTGAAATCCTTGTGTGGAGAAGTCTGTTTTGAAAGAGGTGTGAACTGGTAACTTCAGAGTGCCTAAAAGGGGTGTAATTCCCCTTTGGAATGTTCCAGGCACAGTGTGTGAGCAAAAGTAGGTCGAAAAAGATGGTTTTTCTCTGGTGGGGCTCCATAATTTGATAAACGTCGCTGAGAATAGCTGCAAAATAAAACTTTGAACTTTCACAGTTAGGGGTGAGGGGAGTATTTGTTGAGGAGAAATTTTGTGAGGGTGGTGAGATGAGATCCGATCAGAGTGGTGACTTTGTAATCTGAGTGTTGCTGGAAAGAAAAAAAGTCCCAGTAAAACTCCCATGAAAAATGTAATTTTAGCACAGTTGAGTCCCCCAGCAAAGGAGAACAGAAAGCAAATGAGATTCCCTGCCGCCCGCCCTTGATTTATGGCCGGGTAGGTGTGTTGCCGTCTGCACATTCCACATCCTCGCAGCGAAAAGAAAATCATTTGAGGTTTAACAACCGATTTGTTATCCTTCCTAATTAAATTAGTGGAAATAAGGGAACGCGCCGTTTCGGTAGAGTCTGGGAGTAAAGCTTTGTTTGGAAGCTGTTATCAATTGTCCCCATCAGAGGGGCTTAATCACAGATCTAACTTGATGTGTCAGATACATTAGTCATGGATTAGCACCCGATGGTGGGGCTGAGATTGATCACCGGCTTGGGATACGCAGGTAGATTTCCACTGATAAGCTGCAACGCCTGCTTTAATGCTTTTGTCTTCAAACACCCGTGTCTGACCACGGGTTTAGCTCAATGAGTGAAATCAATGCTTTAATTTCAAATTAATTCTGTGTTTTCACTGCTGGCAGTAGGTGCCAGTGGCTGGTGCTGGTGTAGGCGGTCCTGGACAACAGGACTGCGCTTTATTCTAAGCAGGATGGGAGTCTCTCCTCTCCCTATTGACTGTGATTCAGTATCTGTGTAGTTACCCACATCAGAGGAGACTTTAGGAGGCACAAGAGGATCACAGTGACCACATCTGATTGGAAGTTCATTCCTCAGCTCAGGCAGGTGTGTAGAAGGGGAGAAAAGAGCCAGGAAGACCAGTTTAAGCTGGCAGTGCATACACCAGAGAATAAACTGCCTGTGAGATCAAAGCCTGGACTTTAAAGGAAGATAGTAGCCATCAGAGGATACTGAGCAACCATTCTGGAGATCTGCAGGAAGGTTTTATTGACCTAATGGCAGAGCTTCTCCAGCCAGGACACTTGTCTCGAATAGCTGAGCTGCTGCTGCTGTGTTTGGCAGCAGTAGGGAAGTTCTCCCAAGGGTTAGGAGGGGAGGATGGTTGAAGGGGGTTTTTGCTTTGCATGCGCACAGATGGTGGCAAATCTCTCGGTGCAGTGTGGCTGAGCTCCTCGAGGCTTCCTGCAAGGCAAGTCTCACCACTGAGATGCTTCTTGCTCACATCCACTTGTTTTGGTTTCTTTATGTAATGATCCCAGTGGGGTTTCTTTTTGCTTGTGTTTTTATCAAAGCTTCACCTCCTCATGGGACAATATCCAGATGAGTTTTGAGTGTGTCCAGGGATAGAGACTCCACAACCTCTCTAGAAAATCTGTTCCAGTGTTTGAATGTATTAGCAGGAAAAAAATTCTCATGCTTAAAAGGACTCTTCTGTCTTCCAGTTTATACCTGCTGCCTCTCTGTTCTCTTTGCTTTCCCCTGGTTGCCATCAGATGTTCATGCACACTGCTAAGATCCCCATGGAACTTTCTCGTCTCCAGGCTGAACAGTTGCAGCTCTGTCGGTTTTTCCTGATACGTAGGATGCTGCAGTTAATCTTTGCATCTCCTTGCTGGACTCTCTCCAGTATGTCCATATCTCTTGTGTGCTGGGTGGCCTAGCATCCCAGATGAGTCGCTGAGCAGAGAGGATCACCTTGCTTGACCTGCTGGCAAAACTTCTCCTAATTCAGCTCAGGCTATCTTCCACCTTCTTTGTGACAAGAGCGCGTTGCTGGCTTTGGTTCAACTGGGTGTCCACCAGGACCCCCAAGTCCTTCTCTGCAGATCTCATACATGTGTCTGGCATTATTTGTCCCCAAGAACAGAACTTTGCATTTCCCTTTGTTGAACTTCTGTCACTTCATAGTTTTCTTCTCCAAAAGGGAAAACCTTCAGTTTTATTTGGATCCTAAGTTCTTGAAATGCAAGTGAAACAAACCTCAGAGCTTCACGGACAGAGGGTCTCAGCACTTTAAGAAGCCAGGCTAGGATTTTGTCTATCTGTTCCCCGTAGTTCAGTTGCATGGAGATAGCTGAGATGATTTTCTAAGAGTGAGTGAAAATTGCCAATAGCCATCAAGGAGCTGCTGCAGTCGACCTGCTCCTGAGACCTTGAGTACCTCAGCTCTGCACTTGATATTTGCAATCTAAACCTGTCTGTCTGGCAAGCAGGGTTTGAAACTCAATCAAAAAGCCAGAAAAGTGGAAAATATGAAAGAAAACTGTTCCAATCCCCCTCTCAGTGCCTGTTCACATCTGCTTAACTCAGACATCCTTCACACTCGTGGGCAATAGAACCAAGAACTGCAAGATCATAGAATGTACTGGGTTGGTAGAGATCTCCAAAGGCCATCTAGTCCAACCCCCTTACAACAAGGAGGGACATGTCTAACTAGAACAGATTGCCCAGACCCCCTCCAAGCCTGACCTTGAACGTCTCCAGAGCATTGTAATATGCAAAGAAATACAGGTATTTAAACCCCTAACGCTGCTTTTGCTTTTCCAGAAGCCTAGAGTGGAGGCTAAAAAGGCAAATGTAGAGCCTGGGGTTCTTTGTCAGTCCCCGTTGGAGAAGTCAAGGCGTGTTTGATGGGAGAAGAAGCAGTGAGCATATGGAAATTAAAAGTCAAGCTGGAAAAACATTAATGAAGTTTAAATTAGGGGTCTGTTTATTCATCACCATCTGTTTATACTGCAGTAAGATAAGAAATAATTAATAGTTCCTTGCTTGCAAAAGTTCAAGTGAATTCTCACCTTCCAGTTGCATAAGACCTCCTGGGATGGATGATGTGTTGGTCAGATTTATATGACAGTCCAGTTATCAGCAGCTCTCCAGGCACTCTATCACTAGAGCAGACACTGTGTGGCTGGTGGCAGCTCAAAAGCTTGAGGTTGTGCACACAGTAGGATGGACAAGGGATGGACCGTGCACCTCAGGCTGCAGAGAGCCTGTGTTTTTTGGCTGCCTCAGAGTGATGGTACACGCCAGAGACCTGCCGACTGCTCATGGGGGTGGATAATCCCTTTTTACAAGGTAAAGAAAAGTGGTAATGGGTACAAATTACTCCTGAGTAGATTCTGAGTGGACAGAAGAGGAAAATCTCCTCAGGGAAGCAGTGAAGTCTCCAACAGTGGAAATTTTTAAGATTTGGCTGGACAGGGTTTTGGGCCATCTTGTCTGCATGAGTGTGAGGCGGGATGAGTGTGAGGCATCCTCGATTTGGTGAGGCCTTGGAACAGACTGCCCAGGGAGGTGCTGGAGGCACTGTGCCTGTTCGAGACACTGGTAGACATATTGTTTCAGCAGATGGTTTAGTGGTCAGAGGTTGTAGGACGGATGATTGGACTTGATGATCTTTAAGGTCTTTTCCAACCTCGATGATTCTGATTCTGTGATTGTATTTTTGCCAGGATCGTTGGACCAGATGATACCAGGTTGGAAGGAACCTCGAGAATTGACTAGTCCAACTTGTCAAAACTAAAAGTAGAGTTTAAATTAGATGTCCCAGCAGCCTGTCAAGCTGGGTCTTACACCTGTCCAATGTAGGGCAATCAGCCACTTCCCTTGGGAGATTATTCCAGTATTCATTGTTCTAATGGTGAAGAATTTTCTTCTGGAGTCCAACTGGAATCTTCTCAGAAGTAATTTCTACCCATTACCCTTTGTTTTTTCCATGTGGTTCCTTGTAAAAAGAGAGTCACCATCTTCTTGGTAGCCACCTCCATATAAATATCAGAAGAAACTTCTTCACAGTGAAGGTAATGGAGCATTGGAACAGGCTGTCGGGGGGTGCTGTGGAGTCTCCTTCTCTGGAGATGTTTAAAACCTGCCTGGACATGTTCCTGTGTGACTTGGTCTTGGTGATCCTGCTGTGGCAGTGGGATTGGACTAGATGATCTTTTGAAGTCCCTTCCAATCCCTAATGATTCTATAATACGTGGTGATAAGGTCCCTTCTAAGCCTTCTCTTCTCAAGTCTGAACATACCCAGCTTTCTCAGCCTTTCTTCATATGGCAGGTCTTGCAGTCCTCTGGTCATCCTCATGGTCCATCTTTGGACCCTTTCCAGCCTGCCCACATCTTTTTTTGTATAGCAGGGACCAAAACTGAACTCAGTACTCAAGCTGAGGTCTGACCAGAGCTGTGTAGATCAGCACGCTGCAGAGGTGGAGTCTTTGCTGTGGTTTTGCCTGTTGCTGACATGTCCTGGCTGCAAGATTTTTAATAAACAGTGTGTGTTTGTAGTGGGAACAGCTGTCTTCTGTCTTGTCAGGATTAGCAGCCACTTAGTGGACTCAAGTCTACTGAAAAAAGCATTTTAGTTTGGAGAACACGTCGCGTTTTTGAATGCCATCAGACTTTGTGGTTAATATTTTCTCCAGCAAGGGCTAATATATAAATGCACACAGCCATAGTTATGGAAAGATTATAAAAATAATGAGAAAATGGCATCGCTGCACACTGATGGGAAGCAAATTAAAAGCATTTCCAAAGCTCTGGGTAATTACTCAGATGAAACCCAGCTATGCGGAGCTTTTGTTTCTGACGACGACTTGTGTTTGTCCCACTCACATCCCGTTAGGTTTCTGGTTAGGAAATATCTCCCTTCTATTTTTTATAACTCAAAAAATAACTCTTTAATAACATTTTTATAAATAAGAAATAAAATGCAATGTTTTTGAATGTTCTTTTCCTGCAGACTGTATAAGAGCATTTTTCTGATGGTACCCACCCCCTTTATAGTGGGTAAGTAGAGAGGGAACCGTTGCCCTCTTTGTGTTGAAGTACATAGGGACACCTTGCGTGTGCCACAAGTTATGTTGAGTTCCCATTACAACGTATGGCCAAGATCCCAAACCTTCTGCAACCAGTGGAGATTTTTCTACTGATTTTGTTATGCACTGGAATTTCTGTTCTGTAGGTGCCTTTATTCCTTGATATGCAGACCTCTAAACAGAGAACCTGAGAATCTGAGGTCGGGGTGCCACGCTTTACACCCGCCAAGCCTAAAGAGTGTGTTGTCATTGAAACCTCTGAAATTGTCAGCGTTGCACAAGTTTAACTTTGTTCCCCTGCCTTCCAAAATCTGTGGTTCTCTGGTCTGTGCACTAGAGGTCTACCTCTTGTTTAGATGGCGTTGAGGGGACACGTTAAGGTTTTGGCCACCAACTTTGCAAATCTTTGTCTCAAATTTTCACAGAATCACAGAACATTAGGGACTGGAAGGGACCTCGAAAGATCATCTAGTCCAATCCCCCTGCCACAGCAGGATCACCTAGACCAAGTGGCACAGGGACATGTCCAGGTGGGTTTTAAATGTCTCCAGAGAAGAAAATCTTGGACCTTTTGTTTCATTTTCCATGTTCCCGAATTTGGCAGAACTGCTCAGCCTACAGATTTGATTTATAAAAGAGTGATCTGGAAGGATAAAAAAAGTCAAGTGTTTGAATTGTTGGTTAAAGAAAGGTTGAAAGATCAAAACCTTTTCTTTTTCTATCACTAGAACTTGCTTCGTAGTCGATGCTGATAATGGAAAAGCTCGGGACTTTCATGCTTGGAAATAACGCTGCAGAAATGATCGAGGGTGATTTCTTTCATGCTGTTTGAAAAGACTCAGTCTAGGGGCATAGGGTGAAGTTTCCTACACACATCTTTGAGTCCAATCTCTCCAAATGTAGAGGAAGAAAGATGCCTTTTAACGTTTCCTGCTGAGTGCTTGGACAGTTACTGTTGGAAGCCGCTGCAGAAGAGCAAAACTCTCTGCATAGCCAGGATTCGTGGTGGAAGCACAGTTCAGAAAACAGGTAGATGGTGTTTCAGGAGATGGTTCAGTGGTTAGGGATTGTAAGGTGGATGATTGGACTTTATGATCTTGGAAGTCTTTTCCAACCTTGATGATTCTGGTGTTCCTGTTCCTCTCCAGCTTGTACAAAGAGCGAAAAATGAAATCAGTATCTCTGTCTCACCACAGAAACTGAGGCAAGGTCCAAGAAAAACTCTTAACTCACCCTCAATTTGAGGATCCTTTTTGCTTTCTGTGATTGCCCAAGAACTCCCATCCCTGGAAACACTCCAGGTCAGGTTGTTTGGGACTCCAAGAAATCTGCTCTAGTTGCAGCTGTCCCTGCTCACTGCAGGGGGGTTCTGTGGGCTTTGGTGATCCGTTCCCACTCAAACCATTCTGCGATTCCATGATTTTCTAAATTGGGACTGCAGATCCCTCCCTGAGTGATGAATAAAGAAGCATCAGGGTGCCTCAGAGAGCACATCAGTGGTGGGAAGGAAGTGCTGCAGTGTCAGGGGTTTGCATGCCCCGGCAGGGCTGTGGTTTTCTTTCAGCTAAGTGGTTTCTCTGTCACATCCTGCCTGCAGTGCTGGAGCGATAGCAGGCAGCATGCTAGGCAAAAAATATCCAAATTACATGCAAAGCCATGGAAAGTTGAAAGGGGACCTCTGAGGGGATGGGTTTGCTTCAGAGCAGACTGTCAGTGTTGATAAAAATAAAGAGGTGGGGGAGAGATGCCTGCGGGATGCTTGAGAGTATGAGAAGGGCTGGGGAGGGGAGGAGGGTGCAGCTGTGGATGTGAGAGGGAAGGGGTTGAATTTTGCAGGGAAAGGTGGGAGGATTCGTTTAGTGAAACCTTGGAGAGGAGTTAGACCCAGCTAGACCAAATCAGCCACAGAAAAACAAGTTAAAATCCTATTCTTCACGTCCAGGGCAGGGCAGGACGGAGCTGAATTAAGACCGCAAAAGGTACAAGGCAGAAATTAGAGGGAATTGGTCCCGTGCTGGAAGCAGCTAAATAAGTTGGGACACTTCAGCTTGTAAAAGAGTTGCCTGAGGAGGGATATGAAAGAGGATTCTATGGGGTTTTTTTTTTCTCCCCAGGGAAAGGGATATTGTGGTCAGGTTATGACTATTTCTGTTCTTCTAAAAGAAGGAGGCAACTCCTAACGAAACCGAGCAAAGAGCAGGCTCAAAGTGAATTTGAGAAGGGAGATCCTCTTTCTTTCGTGTGCATCCTCTTGGCCCAAAAGTTTGGGAACTTTTCAAGTTTTCCATGGGGTCAGAAGCAAAATGAACTTGTGTTAGAAGAAAAAGAAGCAGTCTAGGGCGTTTGACGTTTAAATGTCCCTTTCAACTCAAAACATTTGACGGCGCTAGGACTCTATTTTTATTTGGAGGTCCCTTCCAACCAAATACATTCAATGATTCCATGATTATCCCTGATTCCAGAAGTCTCTGCTCATTTGGAGACTGGGACAGGAGGCATAGAACTCAAGGCTCACGGTGGGTTTTTCTAGCCTGTGCTTGGCTGCGTCTCAGGAACCAAGCTGCAGGGACAATCTTTTGGGGTCTTCATTCAGGCAAAACCTTGGTGCTCAGCTTGGTCGAGAAGATCAGTGCAGTGTTAATGGCTGCGCTTCTGCATGAGCTTCTCGGTGGGAAAAGAAATGTCACCCAATAGCTATTTACAGTCCAAAGTCAAGAGAGGTTGGAAACTGCCTCCTGATATCAAATTGGAGTGAAAATGAGTTTCCACTGCAAGCAACCCAGTCTGTGATGGCATTTAATGATACCTCAGCTTGGCTTTATCAAGTGGTGCTTTAGCCTCACTGTTATCTCCCCGTGGGTAGTGTGAGACATGCAGAGATCCCCCCGAGCATCAAACGGGTATCTCTGCATCTGAATGTGGATTAAAAAAGCAAAGGTCTTGTGCGTGTGAGTGTCCTTTAGATGAGACCAGGAGTGGCCCCATTCATTGGGGAGAATAAAAAATGTGCTGTAAGGGTGGCAGGTTGAGTGCCTGGCACCAGCCCACTGCCCTTCATCTCATTTCTCAGCCAAGCCTAGTCACTCCTCAGAGCCGTGCCAGAGCTGTGGAAGTCGTGTGTATTCAGGAAGAGGAGTTATTCTCTGCTGCTTCCTGGATAAGCTTTGACCTTGTATTTGTGTTAGGTGTAGATATGACTCAAATGAGTTCTGTGCTCTTGTCTGCCAGTTCTGCAAACCAATGTGTACTTGTGCCTTACGATGATTGACCTGTTTGCTGTTTGTTAACCTTTTAAAAGGGAGGAAACAAGGGCCTGGGATTTGATTCACATTTAGCCGAGACAGTGAAAAAGGTTACCACCTTCTGCAGCTCTGGTGGGGTTCCCTAACTGACATCAGCCCAGGCTGTGTCAGTGGTCTTCAGCCGCTTTTGATTCTGCACCTCTTAGACAAGGGCTCTCCAAAGCTCAGCTGAGACTAACTCAGCCCTTGGCTTGCAGGTGAGGCATTTGGCTTGCAAAGAGAGCAGCCGAGCTGCTGGATGTAAAGGTCTGAACTCCAGCATGGGGCCAACAGCCCTCAGCCCATTCCTTGAGCAAGACTTCAGGACTCAGCTTCAGAAGAGAGGGGGCTGCTAGCAATTTCACAAGTTGTATGGCTTTCAGTGCGGTGATGAGCAGGTTGATCTGCTGATCCCAATGAAGGTTAAAAGGCAGCTTTGTTAGAGTAGTGAAGGGCTTCTTCCTGCAGCCCTCCAGAAGAAGATATTTGGCTCCTGAGAGCACTTCAGGATCTACAGCAGGACAAAGCTGAGTGTCTGGAAGTCACAGCTGAAATCCTTGAAAGAGAAAAGGCTCTCTTGTATCTCTAACAGCTTGTTCCTTAGCAATCCCCAAACATGGCTTGAGCAGGTGATGCCACAGGGAAGAGAGGGCGTTCCCTTTTTCCAAGGCACATTGCAGCTTCTCCTGCTCTTTAGTAGTTTTCTGAGGTGTTGATCGGTCATGCTGGTGTTGCCCACCGGCCCTCTGATCCCAGCAGTTTGCCAGGGTAAGCGTTATCAGTTTTGGAGAAAGAAAGGCATCAAAAGAAGTGTGGCCAGCAGACCAAGACACCTGATTCCACCTCTCTACTCTGCCTGGGTGAGATCTCACCTGCTGTGTCCCAATGCAAGAACAAGGACCTGCTGGAGCGAGTCCAGAGATGGCCATAAAAATGGTCAGGAGGCTGGAACACCTCTTGCATGGAGACAGACTGAGAGTGTTGGGGTTGTTTAGCCTGAAGAGGAGAAGACTCTGGGGGGACCTTCTAGCACCCTTCCAGTACCTGAAAGGGGCCTATCAGTACACTGGGGAAGACTGTTCAAAAGAGCAGGGAATGATAGGGGGAGAAGTCATGGTTTTAAGCTGGAAAAGAGTAGATTTAGGCTGGGCATTAAAAAAAGTTCTTGAATCTGAGGGTGGTGGATCACTGGAACAGGTTGCCTAGAGAGGTGGTGGAGGCCCCATCCCTGGAGACATCCCTGGATGGGGTTCTGGGCAATTTGTTCTAGCTAGAGCTCTCCCTGCTTGTTGTAGGGGGGTTGAACTAGATGACCCTTGGTGGTCCCTTCCAACCCAATACATTCCATGATTCTGTAATTACGGAGTGCAAATGCAAAGCATTTTGCAAGTATCGCTCTTAGTACCTCAAGCTGGAGCAGTACACCTTCAGTCCCTCTCCTAGTCTTTGGAGACAAGAAGACAGCTTTGAAGGAAGACTAATTTTCTGCACTTTACATAACTATCCTGTTGTGATGTGGTCACCACAGGCGATATGGTCACCACCTCTGGAGGTGTTTACATGGTAGGTAGACATAATGCTTAGGGACATGGTTTAGAGGTGACCTGGCTGTGCTGGGTTAAAGGTTAGACCTCATAATCTTAAAGGTCTCTTCCAACCAGAGATATTTGGTGCACAGCCAGAATCTGGTTTCCATTGGTTTCTTTAGGTTTACACATCGGACTCATAGATGCGCAGATTTACAGATACAAATCTCACATTTAATCCTGGACCCTTCCAGGCTGCGACACAAACAATCTCAGCACATCTGGGGCTGGCAATAAGAATGTTGTTGGAGGAGCTAATATGCAGGGCTGAGAGGCCTTTACAGGGACAAAAATGTTTTCAAATCCACTTTGTGTGTCTTGCATGATTTCATTTTAATCAGAGAGCACCTTAGTTACAAAACTGAACACCTGGATCCTTTTTTCATGCACGGTGAAAGATGCTAGCAGAGGAAAAGGTACACGTGAAAAGAATTCCCCTAGTGCATAACTCAGGGCATTTAAAAAGCCACCAGATACCATCACCGCGTATTTTATCCTGCATTATAACGTATCCTCAGGTAGTGGGTAATTTATCGAGGTTGATGGAGGAAGAGATTGTAGAACATGAAAGATCCTGTCATGAAATCCTCTATTTTCCATGGGCGGAATATCTAATGCCTTAATACCTTTAGAGCTGCGGGCTGTTTGGTTGAAGATAAGTCTGACACAGTGGAAACGGAGCTTTGCACCTGATAGTAGAAACCCAAAAACTGAATTTTAATGATTGCTACTTGCATGAAGACGATACCATCTGTTATTCTGTTTTTTCAGGCTCTGACAAACTCACCTCAGGTCTTCATTTGAGGAGTTCTCTTTGCTCAGGAGAGAAGGAAGGAAAAACTTCTAAAATAACTTTAAACGGGAGCTGAGGGTTGGGGTTTTGTTGGCTTCAAAGCATTTTTCTGTGCTCTTCTTATCGATCTGAGACAGCACGCTGCCTCGGTCTCAGCAGACTGATGATAACACCAGCCTTTTTCTTAGCTGAAGTAGTAAACGATGATTTAAAGGAGGATTGGGATAGAATTACCAAGAGATGCAGCTTGACAGTGGCTTTCAGAGCTCCCTCCACTTGCACGTGAGCAGTATTTTCTCAAAGCCTTTTTCTTCGTATTCTAGTTTCCTTCATGAGGCTGTTGACCTTAACAGCAACCTGTTAGTCACATTTGGGCAAGTGTTGCCATCTAATGGGGCATGAGAAATAACCCAAAGCAGAGGTGCTGTAAAAACACTGACGGCTCTTGACAGCCCATCTGTCTAACCCAGGCAGCAATGGAACTGCCTGTCCATTGGAAATGTTAAGGGTAGGGGGGGAAATAACAACACCAATAAAAAATTCATAATGTTTTCAAAACTGCAGTGAGATCTCTCAAATAGGGAGCGAGCTGAGGCAAAACCAACGATTCTTGTTTTTTACCTTGGTTTTGGTTCAAATTCAGGTCTGCCAACTCCTTTTGGCCTCAGTGCTGATGTTACATTATTCAGCAGTGCAGCATGGATGTGGGATCGTTAAGGCCTTCTGAGAAAGCAGAAATACAAGGGCAAAAATCAGAGCAATGTGTCCTACCTCTGTAGGAAGGGTGTGCGGTCTTATTCAATTGTTTTTTTCTCTCCAAAAGGTTTTATTGTGGAAATCTTCATAAAAAAGGATTTTCTGAAGAAAAAATTTTCACCTTTATTCAGAAAAATCTTAATGCTAGCAAAATCCTACAGTATTTCCCTGAAGTTAGCTCCAGGGATTGTATCTTCCTGCCCAGGGGAGTTGTGAGTCTCCTTCTCTGGAGACATTTAAAACTATATTGGCCATGTTCCTGTGCGAATTGGTCTAGGTGGTCCTGCTCTGGCAGGGGGATTGGACTGGATGATCGTTTGAGGTCCCTCCCAACCCCTAATGTTCTGTGATTCTGTGATTCCCAGCTTGGCATGTACCACCCTGCACGACTCTTCCATAGAAGGTCAGAGCACTGTTCCTCCTCAGCCTCAGCAGTGCTTTTTTTGCCTTTTTAAGGAGAAAAATTGCTTTGGGGGAAATCATTTTGCTCCTGATCCCATAGTTGTCATCAGTGTCCCCTTGCCCTGCAGAATCTAGTTTCAAGAGGAGGAAAAGCTGGTGACAGGTGTTTGGGGGAAGCAGAGAAGGAAGAGGAACAAGTCTCACGTGTTCAGACCAGGTGTTTCAATGCAGCAGGGAGAGATAAGGACAAAAAGAAAGTGATTTAAAAAGGTATTTCTGCCTTTTCCATCTGTTTTCTGTTAACTCTGGTTTGCCTGGTTCTTGCACCAATCTGCTGTTTTTAAGACAAAATTCATGGAAAATGACAGCACCAGTGCTGTATTTCAGGGAGTGGGAAGTCCTGTGCCTTTCCTTCCCAGAAGTGCCTGCACCGAAGAGTCCCTCACCTTTGCAGAGCTGCCCTGCTCTACCCTAGTTCCCCGGCTCCATCCAGCAAATACCACCTGTGCTTGTTCTGCCACCTGCTTTTGTCTTTTCCCCAGGTTGCAGAAGGCAATGGGACAACATCACGTGCTGGCCTGAAGCAGAGGTGGGAGAAGTTGTGGTACGGCCGTGCCCCAAGTACTTCAGATTCCTCACCACTTTCCTTGGTAAGCAAACCCGAACTGCTCGTCTCTCTGAAATGGGTCTATCATAGAAGCACAGAATGGTTTGGGTTGGAAGGGACCTCAGAGATCATCTAGTTCCAATTCCCTGCCCATGGCAGGGACACCTCTCACCAGACAAAGTTGCCCAGAGCCCCATCCAACCTGGCCTTGAACACTTCCAGGGATGGAGCAGCCACAACCTCCCTGGGCAACCTGTTCCTGTGTCTCAGCACCCTCACAGGGAGGAAATTCTTTTAAGAGCTATAATCTAAATCTTCTCTCTTTTAGCTTGAAACAATCTCCCTTGTCCCATCACTATAGTCCCTTGTGAAAAGCCCCTCTTGAATGAACCTTCCCGTAGCCCCATTCACGTACTGAAAGGCTGTTAGAATGTCCCTACTTCTCCAGGCTGAACAGCCTCAATCCCTCAGCCTGTCTCCACAGTAGAGGGGCTCCAGCACTCTGATCATCCTTGTGGCCTCCTCTGGACTTGACCCAACAGTATAAACAGGGTTTCTGGCTTCGCTGCCTGTGGGGTTTCTAGTCCTATCACAGGAGGATCTTCTTGATGTAATCAGTAATAGAAACAAGCTCTTTCCATACGGTAGAAGAGTTTTCCAAGCCCTGCATGAATGCCCAAACCATTAGAGAACCCTCACTGTCCTTCTTGCAGCACCATGGATCATTGGATTGTAGTCCAATTACTGAGTTGCAGGGCTGCAAAAATGGGTTGTGGTGCCATCAGACCAGGTAGATGTTGTACAGTGAAAATGGAATCAACTCGAGTAGCAGTATGTTTGTGGAGCAGCTCTAACACTGTGATTCATTACTTCTCTGACATAAAATAAACAGGCTGAATCTGTCCATAATAAAGTGGTTTTATTCGGATGGAATGACGACTTTGGCCAGAGGCCAGGGAATTAACCTGGCAAGTAATGGGCAGGGAAGGTTAATGGAGGAAGTAGCTTAACTCGCTCTTCAGGGTGTTCTCGGAAGCTTTAATTTAAAACTCAGGTCTCAAGGGCCGTGCAGCAACAGCATTCTTTGTCTCCTGGTAGTTTATAGTCATTATTTACCATTTTTATTGTAGTCGCTCTGCAGACCTCCACAGAGAATTAAGCTGGAGATTATGCACCGAGCTGATAAGTCTCCACTTTTACAGCCTTGCAGTCCAAACACACGAGAGATTGTGAAGGACAGTAAAGACACAATACCGTCCCTGTTTAACGGGCCAGGGCGCTACACTGATTAACCAGCTGATTACCTGGCCAAGGCCAGACCAAAAGCAGACCCGGAAGAGAAAGTCAAAACCCACTGCGTCCTGTGCAGAATGATGGAATCACAGAATGTTATGGGTTGGGAGGGAGCAATGAGGACAGTGTTGTGTATGTTTACGGAGTTTGGAGTAGATGATATCTCGGGTCCTTTCCAAGCCATTCTAGGATTCTACGATAACTTTAATATAATTGTGGGTGTGTTGAACTGAAGCTAATGAAAGTGGATACCTGTAATTATGTGGTAGGATGGGTCTAAGAGACCAAATAAACCTGCCTGTTCAGGGCTGCTACTGCTCTCTGAGATGTCCTAAGACATCCTGGTCTCTGGGTTCCCATGCAGAAAGGCAGTATAGGGTATCTCAAGACACCTGTGCTCAGGCAAGTGAATGGCTCCAGTTGTGGGAGAAATCCAGGCTCCACCAAGAGCAGTCAGGGCATCACTTGGCCTCTCTGTGCACTTACCTCAATGTGTGAGGGCAAGAAAGAGCCTCAAGCAGAAGCCAACCCGTGACCCTTCCCTGCATGCCCATGTTGTAGCGTGTCTGATGGCATTTCTGCTGTTCTGCAAGCACTGAGCTCAGCAAATGTCATCCAGCCTTGCAGCTGGCAATGCCGGCAGCCTTCTAGGGGGATTTCACATTGCTTTGGATGAGTTTCCTCCAGTTAAGTAGAGTTTTCTGCACCTCACTCTCATCTGAGGGTATTGGAGAACTGGCTGCTTTAGTCACTAACAGCCTCAACATGATTCATCTCATCATAAATTAACCACTTAAAGAGGTCAGATAAATAGCATCATGAAAAGACTCATTTCTTCTCACACGATATGGTAAAGCACAGTTGAAGAAAGCAGATTTAGCAAGTCTTAATTCCTGCTAAAGCAGCTGTGTCTGTAGGAAATAGGTTTCTACAACCCCATTAATGTTAACAGGCCTCTGGTCAGTGCAGTCATGAGACAACTGTTTATAGGAACCTGGACAGCTCTCTAGATGTCATTTGCTGTATTAAAACTTTTCTGTTGAGTGTTGTCCAGATGCAGCCACTAAGCTCATGGTTTTTTTTTCATGTAGTTATGGAGCTTAGGAACATGGTTTAGTGATGGGCTTGCTAGAGTGGATTAGGATTAGTGGTTGGGCTTGATGATCTTAGAGGTTTTTTTCAATCTAAATGATTCTGTGCAGGAAACCCGTTTCTAACCTGTAGTCAGTGGGGAGAAACAGGCTTTCTAGAGGTTCGGTTCAGCTAACTTCTAGACTTCAAGCTCAGGGTGAGTTAAATAATGTTGGTAAACCCTATATTCCTGTCCATTGCCAACAGAATGATTACAGAGATGTGAATATCTTCCAAGATGGGTGGATCCCACCTTTGCAAAGCGTGTGTGCCAACATCTCCTTCAGCAGACAGAGAAACCAATGCCATTTCCAAAGCTGGAACAGCAGCTTTGATTTTCTCTGAGCCATGTGCTTTGTACAATCATATACAAACACGGAAAGCAGATAGGGCCTTAACTAAAGGCAAAGGAAGACTGCCTCTTGTTTTATCGGATTTGTTGCAAAATTAATGGGATTAAAGTTTGTGAAGCCGCTCTTCCTTTGTAGTGGTGAGTATCATTGAACAGCTTTCAAGGAAATCAGTCATCTGGTTAATGTTTATGTCTTACTCTTTGATCCCTTGGCTGGAGCATGAAAGCTTCTACCAAGTTGTAAGCAAGAGAAAAGCTTCTATATTTATAGCAGGGAAAGGCTGAAATACTGGAAAACAAAGTGTTAAAGTGATTTTCCTTGCCTAATGGAAAATACGCTCTTCAAATTACTAATAGCCTATCTCATGGTAAATGAAGGATAAAATACCTCCTGGCATTTCAAAACCTTAAAATGCCTAGCACAGTCCTGATGTCGTTTGACATTAAATTTTGATGCCATTCACAAATCCTGAAGATTTTCATTATTCCTTGACACTCGTTTATACCATGTGAAGGAGAGAGATGAAAATGTCTAGGGCAACTTTGGTCCATTAAAGTCCATTACTTGCTCCCCTTTGACCAGAGGGTTCCAGTTTGTTTCAGTACATAGAAGGTGACATTTGGAATAGGGATTTGTTTCCCGTGGTTTCTGAAAATGCAAATTGTCCATCGTGTACAAGTTAAGCAGGAAAAAACAGGACAGGAAGAAATGGCCTCAACTTGTGCCAGGGTGAGTTCAGGTTGGAAATTGGAAAACAAATTATTTAGTGAAAGAGTAGCTGAACATTAGAACAGGCTGCCCAAGGAAGTGGTGGAGTCACCATCCGTGGAGGTGTTCAAAAGGTGAGGAGATGTGGCACCATGGGACATGATCTGGTTGGTGGTCATGGAGATGTTGGGTTGAAGGTTGGACTTGATCTTAGAGGTTCTTTCCAACCTTAATGGCTCTGTGGTTCTGTGAAATGTGACAGCAACAACTGCAGGCCAATTGATGTAAAAATGACCAAATGGAGAAACTGAAGGCTGTGTGCCTGTTGCATGACGTGCCGACACCACGATACAGGTTGTACTATGGCATGGAATGATGAAATCCTGACGCTATGAACGAATGTTAAATGCTCAAAAATGGACTGATGTTAAAAACTCTGAGCTATTGTCAAATTTCAGAAATTGTACTGAGACCACGATCTTGTGAGGTTGTGGCTGAGGCAGATAAAACAAGTTTGGACAATAACTTGGTACCCCACCAGCTTCTCCCAGATCTAACTGCTCCAGCATCCGGTTTAGTGCCAGCTGTGCCTGTCTACAAGTCTCGGGTGTTTGCCAGTAACAAGGACAGATCAATAATAAAAATGCAACTGAAGACGTTCCTGTGTGCTCAGCAGCAGCTCAAGAAGAGTAAGTGATAAGAAATGCTATTGCTTTAATAGCTGCTGCTTGAAACAAATCAATTGCTGACCATGGTGTGTGATGACAGAGAAGCTGGACAGATTGATTCTCAGAGCAGACCTTCCTCTCTATTTTAGAAGCTATTACAGAAAAGGGCAAGAGAGAGACAAAAGCAGACACCCCTTAGCAATGACTGACCTTCTATCTCTTTGTATGAATCCTATTAAAAGCCAATAAGAGGTTTTCTTCTTCTGAGATCAAAGAGCCATAAACCTCACCTATGACATAAACTTTCAGACATGGCTCTGAGCCTGAAGTGTGGCTTTGAAACAGATGAGAGGCAAAAAGAAATTAAGGAGGAGAATAACCTTAAGACCTAAACATAGGCAACAGTTTGCTTGGGATACTGTTGTCTCCTGCACTGTTTGTTTCCTAAGAAGAAATGGAATTAATTCATAAAATCCCAATATTGAAAAGGAAAAGAATATTTGGGCATTTCCATCATGAGTTTATAGGTGTAGGTGTTGTGGGGTTTTTTATTTTACTGGGTTTTTTAATGCTCAAAAGGAACGTGGGGGGTTTTTTTAACCAAAACTTATCTCAGATTTTGGCCAGTCCTACTTGTTGCCATTGAGATGAATTTCCTTCCCTCTCTTTGCTACCCAGAGTAGAGCATTTCTGGATGTTCAAGCAAGAAGAAGCTGCTTAGGAAGGTGTGAGCCATGTAGCAGACTTTGTCGAACCGCATGAGCTAATGAGAAGGGAAGATGGGAGCATTTGGGTAATTGCTTACAACCCTCAATCCCGTTTCCGTAATAGGGCTGCCATCAAGCCATGCAGATGGGAAGTTAGAGAGGGCTTTGTGAACTCTGAGGAAGCATTTGCTTAAACTAGGAGCAGCTGCTGGGCCAGATGGTCAAGTCCTGTCCTACAACAGCCGTGATTCTAGAAACACCCAAAGGTGTGTAGAGGAAGTGCAGCCTCTACTCATGCTCCATGTGCATGGTCATTGATGACCATGGCCTGCTGCAAGTAGATCTTTCAAAGAATGCAGACACTTGTTGGAGTACGTACAGAGGGCTGGAAGACCTCTCCTGTAAGGCCAGGCTGGGAATGTTGGGAGTGTTCAGCCTACAGAAGATTCCAGGGAGACCTTAGTGCCACCTTCCAGAGCTTAAAGGGGACAATGAGAAAGACAGGGACCCTTGTCAAGCCTAACCTTGAATGTGTCCAGGGATGAGGTCTTCACCACCTCTCTAGGCATCCTGTCACAGTGATCCACCACACTCAAAGAACATTTTCCTCATGTGCAGCCTAAATCTACCCTTTTCCAGCTTCAAACCATCACTCCTTGTCCAATCATTCCATGCCCTTGTGAACAGTCTTCCCCAGCCTTCTGGTAGGCACCTTTTAGGGATTTGAAGGCTGCTATAAGTTCTCCTGTGAGTCTTATCTTCTTCAGGCTGAACAATCCCAGATCCCTCTGATCATCTCATGAAATCCTTCTACCTTCCTTTGCTGCTTTGCTCAGGACTCAGATACACAATGACAGTATCACATCTGCTGAGCCAGGAGGGCTCACAACATACATCATTTACACCTTTGGCAGCCTTGGAGAGATTTCACTTAGGTTACACTATAATAAGGTGCCTTACCTTCTCATTGAATCTCTGTAGATGAGCTGGAGAGTAATATGGCACTGCAGCATCTCGAAAACAATATGCCACCCTCATGAGACCACAAGCTTGGTGCTTCTGCATCTCAAAAACAATATCCCACCCTCATGAGACCACAAGCTTGGTGCTTCTACATCTCAAAACCAATATCCCACCCTCATGAGACCACAAGCTTGGTGCTTCTGCATCTCAAAAACAATATCTCACCCTCATGAGACCATAAGTGTGGTGCTTCTGCATCTCATAAACAATATCTCATACTCATGGGACGATGCGCTTGGTGCTTCTGCAGAGATTGTGCATCCCTGAAATGGGAACCAGCGTTTTGGTTCGGTGCTCCTGATAGCACCAGAGGTGGATTTGGTTCCACATAAGGCTCCTGTTCACAAAGATGCTTCTGTAATAATGAGACACCCCCCCTTGTACTTTCTAATTGCTTTTGCCTTTTATAACCACGGTCAAAGTGGAAAAAAAAGGAGGCTCCATCTGAACTTCAGGAAACACTTTGTGGTGAAGGTGACCAAGTACTGGAGCAGGTTGCCCAGAGAGGTTGGGCAGTCTCCATCCCTTAAGGCTTCCAAGGATATCCAAAAGACAACCAGCTCTAGAGCAGCTTGAGCAGGTAGGTTGGGTCACATGCCCTTCAGACAACCTCAACCAGTCTATGACACTGTGAAAGCAGGAAGCTGGGTTCTGGTAAGACATTATGAGGTTATTGTTACTGTAAATGAGAGTTTGAGCTTTTTAATGAAACCTTTTGTTTATTTTTGACATTATTTTAATGTTTGTTTGTTTTAAATGTAAAACTGCACCTCTTCAAAATGGATTGGGCTTTTAGGAGTAGATGCACTGACAGTTTCTGATCAAAGTTAAACGCAAACCCCACATAAAGCAAATTATTTAATGGGTTTTACCTAATCACACACATAATCACAGAACGTTAGGGATTAGAAGGGACCTCAAGAGATCATCTAGTCCAATCCCCCTGCCAGAGCAGGATCACCTAGATCAAGTCACACAGGAACACATCCAGGTGAGTTTTAAACATCTCCAGTGAAGGAGACTCCACAAGTCCTCTGGGCAGCCTGTTCCAGGGCTCTGTCACCCTCACTGTGAATAAGTTTCTTCTCATATTGATGTGGAATCTCCTCTGTTCCAGCTGACACCCTGCCCTGGACACTCTGTTCATACCAAGAACTTGAACCACATTTTCCCACAGTTACGGAGCATAAACCTCCTGGTAGCAGGAGTCTCTCCAGCTCTCAACGGTTCTCCTTCACTAGTCTCCTTTCTTACCAGTTCTCTGGGAATACAGTTTAAAAATACTTAGCTTTAGTCTGATAGGAAATTGGGAAGTCTCCAAAACTTTGTGAGCTTCCAAAGCCAAGAGAGATACCAAGTCCAGAAGCTCTGTATTTTCTGATTACATGTTGCAGCTCCAAAGTACTTCATTAGTGCATCACTCCAAGGAGAATTTACACAAAGTAGTGAGGAACACAAGTCAGTGGGAAGCAGTTCTGGGAATCAGCACTTCAGGTGCTTTGAACACTTTGTCTTCCCACTGGCGAAGACCAGACTTTACTAGCAAAGTCCTGCTATTGTCTGGCAAACTGAGACCCAATTAAATCCCAAGATGTGGCTTCAGTTTCTCCAGAAGTCTCTAGCAGAGCTGAGAGTTGACCCTGTGGCATAAAGATCTCATTTTAATACTTCAGTCTAAAGTTTCCTGCCTGTAAACCTCGGATTAAGAACTAAGCTTGGGAGGTACTTTATAAATTGGACCTTCATTTCCAGTGAAGGAAGTAATTTGGTAAGTGGTGGTGATTAGAAATGTTGTTTGCTCTGAGTGTAGACACCATCTACCGCTTGAGCCGAAGCTGTCCTGCGGTAAAATCTGTATGTTCTAACCTTGTACATTTTGCACCTCCCAGACTTGTAGTGTGGAACATGAGACCTGTCAGAAAGGTTTGTTGTATCGCACCGTGGGTGTGAATTTCAGCATTAGAAAGTGACGTGAGCAGCAAAGGGTGGTGGAAAAAAAACTTCTCTGGGAGTTTCTCTAGAAAATACAGAAATCAGGGATATTTCTATTGCCATTTTTTAATCCCAGTGGCCGCAGAATGGATCAGGTTGGAAGGGACCTTTAGAGATCATCTGCTCCGACCTATCTGCCCCGTGCATGGACACCTCTCAACAAGACTTGGTTGCCCAAGACCTCAACCAGCTTGGCCTTGAACGCCTCCAGAGAGACGGCCTCCACAGCCTCTCTGTGTGAAACAAACACTGTGAGGAAGTGAGTTTGAAAAGAAGAAATAGGAAAAAGGCAAGAAAGTGAAGCTGAAAATAGAGCTGAAAATACAAGAAGGTTAAGCTGAAAGAAGCTCCCCTTAGCTCACCAAGAGTAAGAAGAAAGACTCAAAAACACCATGAAGGCTGAAGATATCCCCAGAGAGGAGGACTGTTGAGAAGGAAATAGGAAGCAGAAAAGTTCAGATAATAGGATTCATTGTCATGAAGGAGAAGTAACAGAAATTGCATAACACCCCAGGAAGAAGCAATCAAAGACACTGAAGAGTCATGTCCTTGGTTGTTTGCACAAGGTCTTTTATGATCCCCAGCAAAAGTAGATGCTAACAACGATGGCGCAGAAATGCCTGGGGAGCAGCAACCTGCTCAGCTGTGCTATAGGTAACTGCTTCTGGAGTTCCAGAAGCCTTCATGGAGTGTCCATCCGTTGTAAAGACAAACTATAAGGGAAAGTTTTAATGATGGAATCCACGTGTCACAGGGATTCAAGCCGTGACTTAAGCCAGGAGACAGTCTGCTGCTGATTTCCGCGCAAGACAGGTCTGTTGTTAGGAAGATGTTCACATGCCTCAACTGTCAGATATTCCTGGAGGTGATGCTTGGATATTTGCATGACTCACAGCTTCATAATTGATTTGCTCCTGTTTGCAGAAGTTTTGTTATTCCTGTATGCAAAGAACCCCATTGTTGGAGGTGTTTGAAAAGCTCTTGAGTTTCACTGATGTAATTCTTCACCTAAGAAGCAAATTTTGACTGCTGTTTGTTCATTCTGATTTACTGTAGCAGCTCGGGTGGCAGGCAGTGCTGTGTGACAAACGACACCAAAGAACTGCCACAGTGGTGGGGTTTGCATGAGATAGACAGGGTAGGGACCAGTGGTCAGAGTGGGAGCTTGAGGGGTTTGTACTGCTAGAAGTTTTGCTTCGTTATTACTTCTGTCTGACATCTATCTTTGCATTTTAGACCAGGAACCTATTAGGGCTACAGCTACCCTGGTCAGATTGTTGCTTTCTCCATCTTTTGCTTGATTCATATCTGTGCAGCCTCTACCCAGTGTGGGTTGGAAGTCCACCCAGGAAAGGAAGCACTAGCCAGCCCCTATACAATCCTGTACAGAACAGGGAGTGCAGAGGCAGGTGAACTCCACAGAGAAACATGACTTTGAGTTAATTCAGGCTGTTGTTGAGTTGTTATTGAGTGCCCTAGGCACTCAGCTTGCTTGAGACTGCAGGAAATCTTCCTGCCTTTAAGGATACCTGTTTAAAACAGGCAATACAGGTTGTCAGGGTCTGGTTTGTCTCCCCTTATAGCCAAATCTTGAGGTGTTTGGTTCTCAAACAAGAGCCTAGTAGATTTCCCAAGGATCACGTCTGATCAGGGCTCATCTTGTAGGCAAGATGTTTGGGGTTTTGAGGACTGTATTCAGTTTCCAGACATCCACCCTTACCTGCCTGCTGTGAAATGAGCTCGTTAAGCCTGTCCTGATTTCTTGCAAGTGAAGTGAAAGATGTAAATGCTTCACTGCTCTGTTCAAGTGACAGTTTTTCCAGGAAGACAGACCACACGACAATAACACTCCGAAACTATATTGGTGCCGTAGCAACAACGAAGGGTCTGAACTTAATGATCCAGGGGGTCACTCTGGGTCCCAATTTGTAGAATTTTACTCTAGGTATCGCAAGAAATGTGCTCTGGCATTTGACCCAGCAAGAGACAGACGTTTCTTTAGAAGCAGGCTGAACGTTTCCTTTGAAATCATCTTCTACTTTTTTCTCGCAGGGAACGTGACCAGGAATTGTACAAGCCAGGGCTGGACAGATGTGTACCCTGCACCATATGCTGTAGCTTGTGGATATGATTCCAACAGCACTCCGGGAGAAGAGGTTTGTAAATGTGCATGGGGGGACATCAAGATGTAACGGAGATCAATACCAGAGTAATATTCCCATGGCCAATTTTTTCTATTCCAAATCTGATCCCTCAAGAAGGAAGGATCTTCTTGAGAATCCCTGAAAGGGGAGATCAAATGTCTCGTCTGGTCTGGGCATGATCCTCAGTTTGGTTTCTGGGGGGGTGGCAGGAAATCAGCACCTGAGAAGGAATCATAGAATGTATTGGGTTGGAAGAGACTTTCAACGGTCTCCTAGTCCAACCCCCCTCAAACAAGCAGGGACATCTCTGACTAGAACAGATTGCTCAGAGCCTCATCTGTTTTCACATAATGGAAGGTCACTATAAGTCTGAAAATATCAGACCCATGTGTCTGTGATACCCACACATACTGGAACAGGTTACCCAGGGAGGCTGTGGATCCTACATCCCTGGAAGCGTTGAAGACCAGGTTGGATGGAGCTTTGAGCCACCTGGTCTGGCAAGAGGTGTCCTCACCCATGGCAGGGGGTTTGGAACTAGATAATCTTTGGAGTCCTTCCTAACCCAAACTGTTCTATGATTCTATGAAACCCCCAAGATCTCTGGGATACAGTAAATTACTGATCGCTGACCTCGGTGCAATTACCTTTATAGCGTATTGGCATTCCAAAGTAAAACATTTGTTGTTGGTTTGATGAGACATGAAGGGTAAAGTCTAAAGAGCATAACAAGAGTTGTTAGAAGCAAGATTCACATCACCTAACTGAAACTTCAGCACCTAATCCAGTCACTTAGAGCTGTCCCATAGTCAGTAAGAAAAAGCTTGTCCTAGACTATAATTAAGTTCACTTCGACCATCTGTCCGTATGAAACCTGTGCTGATGCTTTTCCTCGTGTTTTATGACATGTGTCAGTGTTTGTGGGAACCCCAATAGTGAAAACCTCTATATCATGAGAGGTGTGAGTATGGTCACACATTATCAAGGCACTCAGTGAGTTAACAGAGACTCGAGACGAGAATAATAATGAGACAATACAGAAAAGAGCAAAGGGAAGGTTGCACAAAGCATTTCAGGGCTTTGCTGAAGAGAGCCTTGTGTCTGCCTCTGAGGTCAGCCACCACTTCACATCTTTGAGTTGCTCAGCTGGAGCTGTGTGGCACCCGTTGCGTGTCGCAAAAGCCATGGTGACAGGTTTGCTCTGGGCAGGTCCTCCATCAAGAGCTCTGGGTTATGTCCCAGCTGCAAAAGGGGATTTGGGAATTCCTGGGACCAGCCTTGGCGACCCAAGGGACTGCAGCGTTGCCAGAGCACTGCGTCACCAAGAGAACACGCATTGTGTTCGTGTAATTCTTTCTTAATTACTTTCTCTTGATTTCCGTGGGTTTGTCGCTCTGTTGTAGTCTAATTCATGTGAAAGGTGGCTCAGGGGGGTGAACACAAAGTACCAGTCTGTGAAGAAGAGTAGACTTTTGTTGTTGTTGTTGTTGAATCAGCTGTCAGTTTGGGGAGGAAGAAGTAAAAGGGATAGGAAAAAAAAAGGTAGAAGAGCAGGATGTACGGGACGTGAAATCCAGAACACACTGATAACCTTCTGTGCTTAAATCACTTCATGCACCTTGAGCACCTACTGATCTCAAGCTGGAAACAAGAAACAGCTGAAACATAAAAGAAGGCTGTGAGGAAGATTTTAGTTAACAATTTTGGAAGCAGATGATGTAGATACCATAAAGCACTTATGATCTTTGCAGTGATGGAGATATGGAGCTCAGGGACATGATTTAGCGGTGGGCTTGGTAGAGATTGATTAATTGTTGGACTTAATGTTCTTGAAGGTCTTTTCCAACCTAACTGTTTCTGTGATTCCATCTCCAACCAAACCTTTAAAGCCCATGTATTAGCAAATGAGAGTGGAGCGGAGGGTTGTTTTGCTGTCCCACCATCAGATGTGATGCACAACTTCATCCTTTTTGTACCTTCTTCTAGTGGGGGGGGGGGGTAGGGGGCACTTCAGGAGTCCCCATAGGCTCTAAGATGATTAAAG
>JAOXOE010000506.1:897773-948741 GCA_028565055.1 Phoeniculus purpureus
CCCCTGCCATGGGCAGGGACACCCCACCCTAGATCAGGCTGGCCAGAGCCTCATCCAGCCTGGCCTTAAACACCTCCTTAACCATGTTTAGGTGCAGAGATAGTGACAGACTTTATATCAGGGTTTCTGTTCTTTTTCTCTACAACCATAAATATTTCCCATTTTAATCCCAGCTTAGTGTTTACCTCAACTAATTGCTCTTACCACCCTGCTGGGAAATCAGCAGAGGCTTTTAGAAGTCAGAGGGAGAATGACGACATTGTCTAACTTAATTTTGTGAGTCGGTCTGGATCTCTAGCTAGAGCCCAGTCATCCTGGCACGCATGCCCTTCACTTCTCTAAACCCATCTTTTTGCTAGTAGGAGTATTTTAGTAAGACACATGACCCCACATGCTATGTTAAAGCTGAATGCAAAACCACGTCTCTCTACATGGGATGGATTTGTCATCATATAATATAAGGGCAGGGAGTTACTTGTTGAGTAACACCAGGATCTTCTCTAGAGACATTTAAAACTTGCCTGGATATGTTCCTGTGTGACTTTGTCTTACTGATCCTGCTCTGGCAGAGGGATTGGACGAGATGATCTTTTGAGGTCCCTTCCAATCCCTGATGTTCTGTGATTCTGTGAATCTGTGATCTGTTTGTGCATAAATCTAAGAACCTCTTCCTCCAACCTACCACAAGCTCCCTCCTTCTGCTGGTCAGGCCTCTCCTGGAACATTTCTGCTCTGGTGCCTGCAAGAAGAAGGAAACTAGGTAATGAGAGAAAGACAATCAGTGTGAAAGCAGGTGACTGTTTTTACTGAAAAAGTCTCAGCTGCCTTTGAGAGCCTTGGAAACAAGACTTTATTTGTAAGCAAGAACTGAGGGGTACATAGGCAGAAACTCCAGTGTTCATTGCTGCAGTGCAAGCGCCTCCGTGCACTGCAGATGAGTGTGACCATACCAGACTGGGTGACCCCATCACATCTCATGGCATCATGTAGGCAAGATCAAGTAGACAAATTGGCCTGAAACCCTTGCTATGAGTTATGTGTTTGCTGTCACTGACCCAAAGCTCTCAGTGATGTGGGTTCATTGAATGCGGCTGTAAAGACATCTTCCTTTGACTCACAAAGTGTTCAAAAACTGCACAGATGTGGCACTAGGGACCATGGTTTAGCGGGCATGGTGGTGTTGGGTTGATGGACTTGGTGATCTTGTAGGTTTCTTTCAAACCTTACGATTCTATATCTGAGATCTGTGGTCTACAAGCCGTAGAGATATGACCAGGATAGCCTTTGCAGTCTCTGAAAGCTCAGTCTTGTTCTAACACCCTGCTAAGCTGACTTGTGCAAATGCTAGAGGGTTACTACTCATCTCATCGTCACTGATACTTGCCAAGACCTATGAATACAGTGAATTAAAATGTCAACCCTCACTGTTATTAAGGAGTTTTCCCAAACAAGGTTCAGTTTAATTTTCCTGTCTAAAGGGCAGTTAAATTCTTTGTAGTTTGGATTGTTTGGGGGTTCACATAAAATGGTGACACAAAGGACAAAGGAGGGTCAATCAAGGGCTGGCAAAATAAGATTTTCCACAAACTGATTTAGAGTCTCATACAAGCTTCGATTTTTCATTGATAAACTTCCAAGCTTTTGTCTGGCTTTTTATGCTGAAAATCGAAATATATTGATTTGGAGTGTTACTGGAGAGTCTTAGGGAGCTGGAGTTCTGTTGCCTTACTTCATCATTTTATTTAGACCAGGACTCCCTGCTGGATTTAAATCCCGTGGTGCCCCGTACACAGAGGTTCCCTCTGCGTGCCATTGCAGAGAAAAGCCATTAACTAATTCCCGGCGTCAACACTCAGTTTTGAATTAACACGTCTGTCAATGCAGTGAGAACACTTCAAGTTTTAACTTGCCAAACCACAGTATTTAACTTCTAAAAAGGCAAACCAATTTCCAGACCAGTTCTCTTCCAATGTCCTTAATAAGGTGAAGCTCAGCGCCGACGTGTCAGTGCGCTGCTTAGATGAACGTTAGTCGTTCCCGTTCCCCAAGATTATAAGGGTGTAGCTGTCTCTCCAAGCGTCAAAGCAGCCTCCTTCCTGCATGAACCTTTCCCTTGTGTAACTGTAATCACAGAATCACAGAACATTAGGGATTGGAAGGGACCTCGAAAGATCATCTAGTCCAATCCTCCCCACCACAGCAGGATCACCCGTATTTAGGATTGAAAAGCTGTCAGCAATTTGAAAGACTTGTTTTGTTTCTTTCCTTCTCATCAGCAAACAGCGTTCTATGGCACGGTGAAGACTGGCTACACCATTGGACATACCTTATCGCTCATTGCCCTCACGGCTGCTATGATCATTTTATGTCTCTTCAGGTAAGACCTTCAGGAGTTCTAAGTCAAATGGCAGATGCTCTACAGCATATTGTACGGCGGTAGATGCCTAGTTTGCAGCAAATGAATTAATCCTCAGTCTCTATTGTTTGCAATTGATTCAGGCATCTAAATCTGGATGCCGATGGAAGAACCTTCTAGATGGGATTCCATCTCCTCATGCCGCTCTCCAGTGGCTTCCCTGAAATGCTTTATATGGTTGACCAGCTTAAGACAGTCTAGCGGAAACCCCAAGGAAAGCTCTAGGAAACAGCATATCTTCTAGGGTAACTCTCACATCTCTGTATGAAGACTGGCCTCAACCTTCGAGTTCTTTGCACTTTTCAGCACACACACTCTCTCCACTCCTTTTACAAGAGAAAAGTGAATCAGACAAACATGTACATTATCTCATCTCAGGAAGGTGGAGGATGCCAGCTAAGACGGTGAAACTGTCGGGGTTCACACTCTTCCCTTGTGAGAAACAACATAATTTGACTTGCCTTTGCCTGCAAGTGCAGAGGACTCCGCTCAGCCGCATTATCTTGCCATCATCAGAGATTAAGAGCATAAACTGTGCCAATGCAGTGACTCATTAAGAGGTGGTAATTTGATGATGTTGCTCAGTGAGGTCTGTTGTGGCTCTGCTATCTGCACAAAGTGCCCATTTCCAGAGCTTCAAGCCTTTCACTTGAAAACAAATGCCCTTGCTTGATCAGAATTCATCTTCAAGGGACAGAAAATCCCTGGTGTTGTTCTCCATTAATAAATAATTATAAAATAAATGAATAAACAGACATTTTCAAAGCAAAAAAAAATAATCCAAATATTGCTCCAAACAGCCTGTGTTCATTTTGGCATCAGCTGCTGAGAATTTATTTCTTTTTCAGAGGAAGCATTTCTCTTTGAAAAGAATCACTGCAGTCCAAACATTTGTGAGCACGGTTTGCCCAGTCAAAAATGTTTCTTCTCCAGCAAAGAGCAGCGTGATGGACCTTTCTTCTGACTTGCTGTATTTTAACCTTCGTTTTTTTTCCCTGAGAACTGGAAAAAGCAGCAACTGTCTGGGTTGCCACATGTTTCATGGATTAAAAAAAAGGCTTAAGTGGATTTGTGGTGATTTACATCAGAACATAGTCTGTCTTGGGGTTTCTGATGTTTGACTGGAAGCCCATATCTTGGCAGAAAAAAGCATGTAAATAGATAAGCACTGCCTTTGAGAAGCCTTGCTAAACCTTGCTTTCATCTCTTCCCCACAGAAAACTACACTGCACTCGAAATTACATTCATATGCACCTCTTCATGTCCTTCATAATGAGAGCCATCGCGGTCTTCATAAAAGACGTCATCCTCTTTGAAAGCGGAGAGTCTGAACACTGCTTCGTGAGCTCAGTAAGTAGCCGTGAACATCGAAGTTCCCACCGTATTCTGCTACCCTTTGTAAACAGTGCACCAAAAGTTCCCTTGCAAATGCATTGGAGACAGCAGTTTATTTTTCCTCCTTTGAAAGAAACACAAAGGTGACTGTTGCTGTTTCATCTGTATGGAAATGGTGTTAAGGGTCTGAAGTTTTCAGGCATCTTGTCCCTTCAGAGGTCAAACCCACAACTAGGGCTCTACAAGATTTTGGAGCTCCTGTCAGTCCTGTGTCCATCTCCCAGTTCTGTGAATATCCTGGTTAAAGGAGACTCTCAGTCCTGTCTTTAGGGAGTCAGTAAACCCTTTCCCTTCAGTTAGGGTGGGACTCAGGTCTAGATTAACATAACTCTAGGTAATATCATAGAATGGTCTCGGTTGGAAGGAACCTTAAAGATCATCTTGTTCCAGCCCCCTTGCTATGGGTAGTGACACCTTCAATTAGACCAGGTTGCTCAAGGCTCCATCCAGCCTGGCATTGAATACTTCCAGGGAACTAACTCTAGGTATCCATGGGGTAATTCCTGTACATGAGCTGCACGTAGTAAGTGCAACCATAGTCAAATGAGCTCTAATTAGTGTATTCAGTGGAGTCTGGAGAGACGTTCACCTCACTCTGCATTTCATCTGCATCTCTAGCTGTCTGCAACCATGAGATTTCCCCACCAGAGTGGTAAATAAAGGGGTTGGAATATTTGTTTTCACTTTCAAAGCTGGTGTTGTGAGCTGAAGCAAACATTAAGGAAGGAGACGAGCTGTTGATCTGAAGGCTGTGTTGACCTAAGAGGACACTTGTCATCAATAAATATAGGCAGAAAATTGAAATCACCAAAATAAAAGAGTTGTGATCAGAAGTCACAACAAAAGGAGTGCTCCACAATAAATTCAGAACACTAGATGAGCTGTTTGCTGATAAGAGCAGAGGGCTTAGCACTGCCACAGATCCCTTCTGGATCTGGATTTTTGTGTCAAACAGCACCAGAAAAAGATTCTTTTTTTCATTCCATCCATCCAATTTTTTTCCTTTGCCTTCTGGCTTTTCTGTATCCTCACCCTGAGCCCTATTGCTGCTCTTATAATGACCTTTCTGCTCAAGCACACGAGTCCATATCAAAGAGGAGCCTGCTCCCAGCTTTCCTGCAAGAGCTGTCTGCAGGATGACACAGTCCCTCTGTTGTGAACCTCTGCTGGTTTTCTTCCTCTCTGTGGTTCACTCTTCATTTTAACAAAGGGGTTTTATTGTGAAGGTCTGTGAATGGTTCAAATGACATACAGACTGGAATAAACAGTCTGTGTCTGCTGCCACAGATAACTGCCGGAGCTAATTGGCAGAGGAGCCAAGAACCCAGTGAGCCATGGAGTTTAAACTAATCTCTCACCTTTGCGAGAGTTTGCACTGGGCTGGGACTGAGGCGTGACTGCAGAAAGCTGTTTGAGAAGCGTTTGCTTCAGCCAGCCTTCCAGAATCTCTTCTGTGTATAGCTACAGGACTTTGTCCTACAGAACTCACTGCTCCTGGGAGCCAGCAGGTTTTCAGGCAGACCCATGGCTACCACCATTGTGTGTGCTTCTTCCCTTTGGAAGGTTTTCATGTTAAACACCAGCTCAGGGTGAATGGCTGGATGACACACAAGGGTTATAAAAATACATGAAGCAAAATGTCTCTGCTGCACTAGACCTTGCAAAATCTGCACCTGTCTTGATACAACATTAGAGCAACCTTCCAATACCTGAAGGGCTCATAAGAAGGCTCTGGAGGACTGTTCACAAGGGCAGGGAATGATAGGATGAGGAGTCATGGGTTTAAGCTGGAAAAGGGTAGATTTAGGCTGGACATCAGGAAAAAGTTCTTGAATCTGAGGGTGGTGGGTCACTGGAACAGGTTGCCTTGAGAGGTGTTGGAGGCCCCATCCCTGGAGACACTCAAGGTCAGGCTGGATGGGGCTCTGAGCAATCTGTTCTAGTTAGAGATGTCCCTGCTTGCTGTAGGGGGGTTGGACTAGATGACCAACCCAATGCATTCCATGATTCTGTTATTCTACTATGCACTTTTAGGTTGTAGGAAAAAGTACCTACATGGAATGCAGTCAAAATTCCTCTCCTAATATGAATCTCTTTGCAGAAACAATTCTAGAATACGTTGTGTTTATGTGGGGTGGGTTGGGTTAGGTTGGCTTGACTTAGGTTAAATAATTGGTTGGTTTGTGCTTTGAACTTGCAGAAAGCAATTTTGGCTCGGGAAGCCTAACTACTAGTTCATATAGCTAGTCCCTAATACACAATTTACTGGAGGCTCTGTGTGTGTGTAATGGCCAGATATGGCCTTGAGCTCGTTCAGGCTGAGGAAAGATTTGAACAAACAGTTCAATTTACTGAATGCTCTCCCCACTCTGCCGTTTTTAGAAAAGGGCAAAACCAAAGCAATAAGGTTCTTTTATTAGAAGGGAAAAATAATGTACTGGGTTCCTTGAAGGAGAAAAAGCGTAAGGCATCCCCTTTACAGAACAGACTCAGGGCTGCAAAATCAAATTAGTCAGGGATCTCTCCCAGCATTTCTGATGAAGGAACCAAATTCCTGTATTGGGCATTTCCTTGTGCAGTAAGAAGACTTACAATTATGTTTTATGGACTGGCCACAAAAAGAGAATCAGAGAATGTTGGGGGTTACAGGTGGCTTTGAGAGATCATCTAGCCCAACCCCCCTGCCAGAGCGGGACCACCTGGAGTAGGTCACACAGGAACACATCCAGGCTGGTTTTGAATGTCTCCACAATCTCTATGGGCAGCCTGTTCCAGGGCTCTGTCACCCCCACTGTAAAAAAGATTTTCCTCATGTTTGCATACAGCCTCTCCACCAACAAACGTGTCAGTACTCCAATCAAGCAGGGATCCTTTGTAGGCTTTAACCCCAAAACGATATTTGCTTAATTTTATCCAGTGTGGGACACCTGTTATGGTTGTTAACTGTCTGCCAGTTTAGACTCAGATAGTTTTGGTCTACCATTAACTCTCTGAAAAACTTGAGTTTGTTGGGCATTTGTAGGGGATGGAGCCCAGGAGTGCAACAGCAAGCATTCCAGAGTGAGTGGAGCCAAAACACATGTGATCATAGGATCACATAGTTTGGAAAAGACCTTCAAGACCTTCAAGACCATCAAGTCCAACCATCTGTTCTACAACCCCTAACCACTAATTCATCTCCTGAAACATCAGGTCTACCTGTTTTTTGAACCCCTCCAAGGAAGGTGCCTCCACCCCCTCCCTGGGCAGCCTGTGAAGACGTTTTTCCTAATATCCCATCTGAACCTCCCCTGGTGTAACTAGATTCCATTTCCTCTTGTCCTACCACTAGTCACTAGGGAGAAGGGGCCAACACTAGCCTGACTACAACTTCCTTTCAGATAGTTGTAGAGAGCAGTGTGGGCTAAGCATCACCAAGCCATCATGTGAGTGAGAACGTGGCGTATGCACTAGGTGATGTGCAGCTCCCTTGGTGTCTTTAAGGTCTTTGTTCCTTCTTTCATGATAAACTGATTCCCAGGGCAGAGAAATCTGGCTGCTTGGTTGAAAAATTCAGCCTGTTTTTGTGGGGAAAAAACCTTGAGTTGGCAAACAAAGCTTATTTACATACCTAAATACAACAGGCTTAAGCAATCATAAGATTATTTTCAAAGGGTACTCTGAGGGTGCTGAGGCATTGGAATATGTTGCCCAGATAAGCTGCGGATGCTCCATCCCTGGAAGTGTTCAAGCCTGGGTTGGATGAGGCTTTGAGCAACCTGGTCTGGTGGAAGGTGTCCCATGGAACTAGAGGTCCCTTCCAACCTAAATTAATGCTTTAATGGTTCTGTGATCACTGATCCCAGGACCTGCACAAGATGCTCTAGGTCCTTTGTCCCACATCAGGGAAACTCAACAGCAGTAGCTTTCCAACTATCCCTCATACCTTTTCCTCTCCTCAGGTGCTTAAATAAATTAGGCTTGTTCTTAGGCACCATGGGGATCTCTTAGTTTATGTAGAGGCATGTAGACTGACCTTCAGAGAAGACTGACCCTCCAAAAGCTCACTGCCAGATTTTCCAGTGGGAAACAAAGCACTGCAGGAACCTTGAATTTTCTAGATGGGTAGAAAGAGCAGAGAAGTCTGGTGGCCACTTACACATATAGCATATTGTTCAGGGTACCAACAGTTATTACCAGACCAAAACCTCTTCCTTTCTGTCTGTCATGCCTTCAGTCATAGTGTATGTCTGTAATTATGTGCAACTGAATCATCCCGTTGGGGTTAAACTGCTTAAAGATAGGCACATACTCAAGCGTATTGGTCAGTCTGGGCTTCAGATATAGAGATGATCAGGCTAGGAGAGATCTGTGGAGCCACCCATCCTGACCTCTTATTTCAATAACTGGTAATTCTGGTATGTTTGGAACACGTTCTGTCTCAGTAATTGGTCATTTCTCATGGAAAGCTCACTGCACATGGCCTTCCGCCTTGGCATTCTCATGCTTTGTTGTCCTCTTCCCTTCTCTCCCCAGAGTCCACCCTGTAAAACAGTAGTCAAACCAGGGAACCTGGTAGAACACTTAGCTTTCAGTTTAATTTGATGTGTTGGGTGGTTTTCTGGATAGGTTTTGTCACTATAATTTCTGGATAACATAATCATGAACCACTTAAGTTTCCAGATGGCTGAAGACGAAGCAGCTGATGGTTTGGTACTAACAAAGATCAGGTTCTGCAGATTGAATTCAGGATTATTTTTTCAGAACTCTGCCTTCTCCTTTGCTCTTGACAACAAACCAGGCATGAAGGCAGAAAGTTAGACTGTGGATACACTCTGGGACAGGAACTTGCTTTGCAGAAGTGACTCTATCATGCCTGGCAGAGTGGTGCCCCAGTCACAGACTGGCACCTTAGAGCAATGCATTATTGCCAATAGTGAGTGATCAGTGCAGGGAAGGGCAGTACTGAAACTCTTATCACCCTCTCTCTTTAATTTTGCTGCCTTGTGGTTGACTTGCCTTATTATTTGCAGTGTGTTCAGAAGTGCTGTTATTCTGCAGCTGATGACCATGAAATAGGGACAGTTACTGCATTTACCAAGATAATTCTATTTTTGTGTCTGAACTCAAGCCTGAGTCATCTGACGCAGAGGCTAGACCAGCTAGAGCTAATCACCGTCCTCGAAATACTTGTGAGACTGCCTCCAAAAATCAAACGAGTTGTTCCCAAGAGACAAAATAGAAAGGGCAAGTCCCTCCAAGACTGATAGTTACATAACCCCTGTTAAAATCAGCGGAAGAGAAATGCTTAAATAGCCTTGAGGATCAGAGTCATGGGGCTTAGACTTGCTGGTTATGTGAGGAAAAGCAGACATAAGAGCTTCCTCCTGAACTCAACAGATTGTGCTGTGTTTGAGGCAGGCAGGGCATACAGTGCAGTCACGTGGGCCACGTCTTTTCTTGGTGTGATCTGGCACAGCTCCGCTTATTTTAATACATCACAAGGTTTCTTCAAGTGCAGGATCTGGCTCTGCCATGCTTTGCTGTGTTGGGAGTGCATAAAGGGAATGTCTCCTGTGACTTCCATATATTGCCAGAGACAGACTTTTATTATTTATATTTATTGTTATTTTCTTTGTTCCTAGGGGTTTTTTTCTGTGTGTTTCAGTGACACTGAGAAATCCAAATTGGCACAAAATAATCCTCAATCAGGACAAAATTCGTTGCCTTTTTCAACTGGTACTAAAGAGGTGAAAGCAAAAACGAAGATAAAGTTTATTTCATGGGAGTTTAGGGTCTAGATGGGCTGAGCTATTACTAGAGAAATTATACTCTAACTGCCCAAGATGGTGGTGGAGGCACCATCCCTGGAGGAGTTAAAAGAATGGGTAGACATGGTGATTCGGGAGATGGTTAAGCAGCTGGGGCTTGTAGGGCAGATGCTTGGATTTGATCTGAAGGTCTTTTCCAGTCTTGATTCTATGGAGAAATAATAGTCTGCCCAGGTTTGTCAGCAGTACAGCTTTTGGGTAGCAAAGGAAAAAGAGATGGAAATTGAGCCAAATAGCTTCTTCTTAATGCCTCCATCCTTCCATGGTGTTGGTGGGAGAGCCAAGACCTAGCTTGCTGTGTGTGCATGTGCATGGCTCTACAGCTGATCAATCTAGACGCAGCATTTCTGCTTTATGAAAGCGGTAACAAATCAACAAGCTGAGACACAAATCCAGGTTATAATGGCTTAATAAATTGCCCAGTGACAGCTGACATGGAGTAAGTATTCCAGAGTGTGCTCTTTGGCAATGATGGACACATGAAAATGTAATGTGTTGTGACCTAGAGGGAACTGGGTTAAGATAAATTGAATTAATTTGCTATTGCCAAGGCTTAAGGGCACTTTTGCATAATGATCCTGGGGCACCACTCATGCAGAGCAGCATGTTAACAGGGAAAATGGGTGTTTGAAGCTGTTTATCCCTGTGCCTGAGACAAATAGTGACCATGGATTCAGCAACATTGATTTATCTGCTGCATTTCTGTAGGGTTAACTTACAGTTGAAGCCACAAGGGCAGCAGGAGCTGAAGAGTCCATCATCAAGACATAGGGTTATTATTCCAAGGAAAGTCTTTTCTTTATTATTGTTACAGGTAGGTGAGAAACTGCTTTAACTGAGGCTTTAAACTTGACAGCTTAGGTTCTCACCAATGGAAGGCTTCGTGCCTCAAGCATAATCCGCGTTGTTTCTATCAATATGGTGTTTTAACACTTTCTTTAGTTAACCTCATTCATACATAGTGTTGTGTCCTCAACATCCCAAGTTTGCACGCATTTTTTGGAAAACTTTCAGAGCCACCCACTGTTGTAACATTTTGTGACTTTCATGGTTCTCATTGACAGGTGGCTGAATATGAGCCAGCAGAGTTCCCAGGTGGCCACGAAAGCCAATGGCATCCTGGCCTGTATTAGAAGCTGTGTGTCCAGCACGTGGAGGGAGGAGACTGTCCCCCTGTACTCAGCACTAGTGAGGCTGCACCTTGAGTACTGGGTCCAGTTTTGGGCACCTCAGTACAAGGGAGACATCGAGGTGCTGGAGCGAGTGCAGGTACAGAGGAGGGTAACGAAGCTGATGAAGGGCCTGGAGAATAAATCTCATGAGGAGAGATTGAGAGACTTGGGACTATTTAGTTTGAGGAAGAGGAGGCTTAGGGGACACCTCATTGCTCTCTACAACTATCTCAAAGGACATTGTAGAGATGTTGATACTGGTCTCTTTTCATAGGTAATTAGCAACAGAACCAGAGGGAGTGGCTTCAAGCTTCAACAGGGGAGGGTTAGACTAGACATCATCATCCCTGGATGTGTTTAAAAGTCACTTAGATGTAGTGTTGGCGGATCTGGTTTATGCGTTATACTTTGCCTAAGGAATACATCTCAACAGAAGAACTGGGACGAGATTCAATCTGGTTTAGCCATGTTGGGTGGGAATCAGCTCAAGAGTGAGACTCTGGAAGTTAGTCATGATTATGAGATGTCTAATATGGCATTAGAGTTATAGAGATGTTGGGTTTGGTCAGTCCCTGTGCTGGAAGACCTTAATTTTGGCATCTCCAAAGTATGCTTTGCTTGCTACCCCATTTTCCAGGTGTGCCTCAGCCATAGGATCGTGAGTGAGATCTATAAACAGCTTTTAAATAAGATCCAGAAAGCCTCCTTGACCAGACCGGGGAGAAAAGCAGCTGTAGCTGTGGGCAAATTCAACATGAATTACTCAGCAGCTAGACCCTCAGACAGGTCATATCTTCTGGGCAATGTAAAAGAGAAGTGCTGGTTAAATCTGTCACTGAGAAAATGGTGTTTCATCTGACTTCTGTGAAGAGGCTTGCAGATACCTCTGTGTAAATCTCTTCTCCTGAAGCAGTGGCAGTACCCCAGGTAAAAGGAACAAAGAACATTAAAGGGGATTTTGAGTCCTCCGGGTTTCATGATTGATTGAAGCAAATCTGAGCTCCGGCTTTTGCCCAAGGGGCTGGGCTGAAGGCACTGTTCCTACTTCATAAATAATGCCAGGAGCTGCAGCATTGCCCACGGTTGCATGTCATGTCTTAACCATATTTTTAAATTGACTTAAATATGTCGTGGTACCCTGCCACAAACCTTCCACACCACAGGAAGCTGTAGAGTTTAAAAGTGACCTCAGAGATAATCTCATTCCAATCCCCTGGACAGGGACACCTCTCACCAGACAAGGTTGCCCAAAGCCCCATCCAGCCTGGCCTTGAACACTTCCTGGGATGGAACAGCCACAACCTCCCTGGGCAACCTGCTTCAGCACCCGAATGGCTCATGGCAAATGCAGCCCCAAAGACAGGAGACAGAGAGGAACCGCTTGGGTAGACAGCTTGGGGATCGCTGCCTGAGGGTTTGTTAGGCAGAAGTCATGTGGATTTTGTGTGAGCAGCTTTTTCTCATCCCATAAAGTATTGCTGTTCCTTGTGGTGTGCTCTAGCTGCATACCTTTGCTACAGCTTCAGCGCAAGCATCCAGAAACTATTCCCCAGTGTTCAGCCCCCAAAACAAATACACATTTGAGAATCATGTGGTTGAGATGCATCAAATCAAAACTGCTCCGTTAAACTTTATGTTTCACTTTGAGCTGCTGAATTAGGACCAAATATTGATGGAATGAAAACACAAAAGAATTGAGTAGCCCAAATAGGGCTGAGTGCACTCACATCAGCAGATTCCTGCTGGCTACAGACACACACCTTGGTCAGACCACAGCCTGAGTACTGTGTTCAGTTTTGGCCCCTGCTATATAAAAAAGATGTGGGCAGGCTAGAAAGGGTCCAAAAATGGGCCACGAGGATGATCAGAGAACAGGCTGAGCAAGCTGAGCATGTTTAGCCTTGAGAAGAGAAGGCTTAAGAAGGACCTTATCACCAAGTGCCAGTACCTAAAGGGTAGCTACCAAGCTCCCTTTCTACAGGGAGTCACATAGAAAAGCCAAGGGGTGATGGGTGCAAGTTACTACTGGGGAAATTCTGAAAGGAGTCCAGAAGAAAATTCTTCACAGTTAGAACAACTGAACATTGGAATAATCTCCCAAGGCAAGTAGTCAATTGCCCTACATTAGACATAAGACCCAGCTTGACAAGCTACTTGGACATCTAATTTAAACTCTATTCTTAGCTTGATAGGTTGGACTAGATAAATCTTGAGGTCCCTTGCAACCTGGTGTTCTATGACTCTGTGAATCCAGGCTTTGGGCACAAGCAATGAGGTGCATCGATGTCACACAATAGCAGGGAGAAACAAAGAGCATAGCGATGCCATAGGGATGATATTGCTGAACCCCAGCCCTTGTCATCTCAGTTCTGTGTCATCTCCCCTCACTGGGAGTTAACTGCCTGCTCTGCTTCCACTTTTCCCCATCACCATCCCTGCCATCTGCCTAGGAGGAGGGAGCTGATGTGAATGGAAATGGAATAGCAGGAGCCTGTGAAGGTCCCCAGTGTGACATACTGGTGGGTGCTATGGGAGGCTGAAATTCATTTTGAGTGATCAGTGGGGACAAGTCCCTCTTCAAAGCATGTGGCATCGAGAAAATGCTTCTCTTTTTAACCAGTGTGTTTCATAGCAACTGTTTTCAGCAGAAGCACCAGGGAAGAGCTGCTCACCAGCAAGTGTAGACACCCAACCAGATCCACCGAGGGCAAGGCTGAATTACCATCCTGTGGATGCTTAGGCAGTGTAGATGTGTGTCAAGATGCAGTCAATGAGCTCCCATAAAGCTGCAGCTGGGCCTGTTACATTCTATGCTGGGACAATCATCAGAAATTCCTAGAATCATCTAGGCTGGATGAAAAAAACATAACTGAACCAACTTCTCACACATGTACATCCAAAACCCACAGAGAGCAGCACCATGCTGATAGGGATCATTGTCCAATGTACCAGTTTGTCACTGCTCAGCAGGGTTTCCAAGCATCTCTAGGCTCACACAGTCATTGAGCTGCCCTTCTCAATGAGAGTTTAGTGTGAGTCAAGAATGTTCACCCCAATCAAGCTTGGTAGGGCTTTCAGCTTTTTACCATGAAGCTGGTTCCATGAGGAATTCAGATGCTGCAAAAAGCCATCCTGAAGATAAGCACAGAGCAAGATCTGCAGGTAATTCAGGTGCTGACTGTGGAAACATGCTGCTGTTCACCACTGTTCATTTCTTCTCTTCCAGGTAGGCTGTAAAGCCATGATGGTTTTCTTCCAATACTGCGTCATGGCCAACTTCTTCTGGCTCCTGGTGGAGGGGTTGTATCTTCACACCCTGTTGGTCATCTCCTTCTTTTCCGAGAGGAAGTACTTTTGGTGGTACATCTTGATTGGCTGGGGTAAGCATCTTCTCAGAAACTGATGGCCAAGAGGTCATCCTGAAAGAGATGGCAAGCCTGGGGGTTCAGAGATGACAGAAGTGTTGTGTGTTGTGTTGCCTTGGTCCCAAGGATTGTTTATGCAACCAGGAGCGACATCAAGTGATGGCCAGATTTATTTAACAATTACTCTAAATCTTCAGTGGTGTTTAAGAACTTTGTGCTTGGTTCATTGGTAGTTGAGCAGCTCAGTGGTTTTAAGGACTGTGAGCCTGAACATCCTCATCACCAATAGTCCTTGGATCATGACTGGGATAAAGTGGGTGTCATGCACAGACCTTAATTGTAAGGATGGATCCCAGCAAATTAGGACTCCTGGTCAGAACCAGATGCTGAGCTTACTGAATTCAGCCCAACTTGTTAACCTGAGAGCCCATCAGCTGTGTGCCGGTGCTGATAACCTTCTGCCTACTGCATTTGTGACTTCTCCAGCTTTAGCATAAGTCTAGTCTCAAATGCATGAAATACAACAAAATAGGACAAAAAACAAGAGGATACAATAATAAAAAATATTAAACTAGATTGACAATACAATAAAATAATGGCATAAATAAAAGGAAATTATAAGAGAAAATAATAAATACATGCAGTAATTAAAAAATAAAATAAAATAGGATAAAATATAAAGTAGAATAAAGTAAAATGTAGTAAAACCCAAGAAAGACAGAACTAGCTCCTTTACAAAGCTTTACAGAACTGACTTGCTAACGTATGCAGATTAATCCTACCAGATCGACTCCTGTTCTTTCTCCAAAGGGGAAGGAGATCTCTTTTAGCCTTTGAGCCATTTAGCTGAAGATTTTTGTGCAAGTAAGCAAAATGCTTTCCTGCTGGTGCTCTCAACAGCTGAAACTGAGAAGTAATTGGAGCAGGGAAGACTCTTGAAAAGAAAAAATGAAACTGTGTCACACACAGGGCTGTGGCCGGACTCAGGATCTGAGCAGTTAGTCGCGGAGTGACTTCCATCGAAAGCGACAGGCGCTGCGCTTGGGCTCGCGCTGCAGGAGAGAGACAATTCTCTGTGCTGTGAGCTGAAGAAGAGATTATGTCTGCAGACCTTGTCTCAGATGCAATTAATCGGGTCAGACCTTGTGCATAGATATCTCTTTTTTTCCAGCACAGTAGAACTGGCAGATTCTAAAGAAAAATCTATTAAACTGATTATGGCTTTAAATTAGAGAAAGTCTACTCTACACTTGTGGTGAGGAAGGGCAATTGAAGAATATGTCAGATGTTTGAAAGATGCCCTGGTCTTTCAGTCATTCAGCATCTGCAAGAGCATCAATGATGGGTTTGAAATGAATTGATTAACTAACACTGCTGTTTTAATTCATGATACAGGTCTCACACTTTTTATTGCCATCGCATTGGGAAATCACTGGTAATAAACAATGCTGTGGCTAATGCCAGAGCAAAGCAACGTGTCCTTCCTGGAGGATTTCCAATCTGAATCTAATCAAAAGACAAAAAGGCAGTGAAAATAGGCACCACAAAGATATTCCCTCTTTAGAAGAAGAGATGGGAGTGGAGTGGGGTGAAGACCACCCTAGTCAGGCAGAAGATCATAGAGTAGAAGCAGGTTCATCTGGCCAGCTACACAGATCTACACATGATCTTGTCACTCCAGGCTCCCGTTCTAGTCAGTGGAGATCTAGGCAATACTATTAAGAGAGTCCAAGGGCATCTGAGGGCGGTGGATCATTGGAACAGGCTGCCTAGAAAGGCAGTAGAGGCCCACCCCTGGAGACATTTATGGTCAGGCTTGATGGGGCTTTGGGCTGTCTACATAGAGATGTCCCTGCTTTTTGTAGGGGGGTTGGACTAGATGACCTTTGGAGGTCTCTTCCAACCCTATGATTCTGTATTTCATGTTTTAAAGCAAACATAAAGTAGGTCAGACGACATGTGTGTTAGAAGTACAAATTTCTCCCTGTTGATGCTACAAAGAGCTTGTGGTGACTGGCTTAGATACAGATGTCCACACTGTAGATGATACCTTTTCCTTGCCTTTCACCATTTCATGTAGCCCCTGCAACAGGAAGGGAAATCAGCAGTCACAGGAATTTCAACTTCCATGGCCAGCGGGAGAGAAAGGCAAAACATTGCTAGTTTAGCATGTGAGCATTGGAAACACGAAGCATTTGCCAGCTCCTGAGGGAAACCATCACCTCAGTCACTCAGGAGAGATGGAGAGTTGGGGGAGAATAGCCCTGAAACCATTGGTAATGATTTCTGACAGTAACAGCATCTCTTCTCTCATCAGGTGCCCCTTCCGTGTTCATCACTGCTTGGACTATTGTCAGGATTTACTTCTTCGATGTTGGGTAAGCCTATGGACTCAATTCTCTTTGCTTTCTAATTCTTCTTTCCTTTACCTCCAAGGAAGGCCAAGGAGATACACCCTGCAGTGTTAGTAAACTAGTAGTCCAGGAAAAGCTCCAAGGTCAACCTGAAGAAACACTCAGGCCAGTTGTCCTCTTTGTTTCCCAAACCAGTGGTTGGGATGTTTCCAAGGAATCCATAAACAGACTCTGATGGTCTGTTCAGCTCCCAACAACTCTTTACAGCTCCCTGAAAGGAGGTTGGAGTGAGGTGGGGGTTGTTCTCTTCTCCCAAGGAACAGGCACCAGGATGAAAGAAAGTGCCTCAAGATGTGCCAGAGGAAGTTTGGGTTGGCCATGAGGAATAATTTCTTCCCCAAAAGGGTTGTCCAGGCCTGGCCCAGAATGCCCAGGGCAGTGGCGGAGACTCCATCCCTGGAGGGATTGAAAAGCTGTAGAGATGTTGTGTGAGGGAAGTCATGTGGGTTAGCAGTGACCTGGCGGTGCCGGGTGCAAGTTGGTCTTTTCCAGCCTAAACAATGGTCACATTTAGTTCTGTGATCCTGTATATCACAAAGACCCCACGTGGGCAGCTGCCCCATGCACAGAGCAGACCTTTGCATCCATCAGATTTGACCCTAAATATGCCCATGCAGTCAGTGGCTACTTAATAAACACATCCATTAGCCTTCCCACAGAAAAAGGGATCACTAATAAAATCACTTTTTAATTCACTCCAGGCTGGTCCCAGGGTTTGTTCCACATCCTCTTTAACCTAGCAGCAGCCTTGGATATTTTATATAAGGAGCAGACAGCACAGCTGAGGAAATGAAGCAGATAGCACGCTCCCTCTCCAAGCGTGCCCTGGTTTGTCCTGATTTCAGTCAAGAGCTGCAGCTCAGATTTCTCATCACGTTTTCTGATTTATCGTCACGCTAACACATTTCCTGAGGGCTACTGACTTCTTCTGCGGCTTCGCTCTATCTGCATAAAACCGGCCTTATTGAATCCCTTAATAAATAGCCTCCAAAATGAGACAGAGACCAAAGGGTATAACCAGTCTGGACGCCAATTCTTCTTCCTATATATTCCCACTCAGCTCCAGCCATTCTTAATAAAAACCCAGACTTCTTTGCATTTTCTGGAGGCTTTAAAGCTCAGCATTTTTGTGCCAAGCAAAACAGAGTGTGAATTTACAGGATATGTTAATGAGTAACATAGACCTCTCTTTTTTTTTTTACACTAAAACTACCTACAGAGGAAAATTACAGGAAATTAATCCAGATTAAACCAAACATAACCACGTACGAGTGGTTAAACAACATTAACCCTCTATTTCAATGCTCTAACTCAAAAGTAAAGTGGCCTTCCTTCAGACCGAATGAATTTATTTTAAAAATAGCCGCACTGGGCGTTGTTAGGGCCATTTTAGTTCTAAGTGAAGGGCCATCAGACACCTGACTAAGTGCAAGCATCTGTGTGTGAGCAGTTTCATAGAATCATAGAAAGTATTGGAAGGGACCTCCAGAGGTCATCTGGACCAACTGCCCTACAACAAGCAGAGACATCTCTAACTAGAGCAGATTGCCCAGAGCCCCATCCAGCCTGACCTTGAATGTCTCCAGGATTGGAGCCTCCAACCACCTCTATAGACAACCTGCTCCAAAGATCCACCACCCTCAGATTAAAGAAACTTTTCCTGATGTCCAGCCTAAATCTATCCTTTTTCAGCTTAAAACCATGACCCCTCGTCCTATCGTTCCCTGCCCTCGTGAACAGTCTTCCAGAGCTTTCTTACAGGCCCCTTTCAGGAGTTGGAAGGTCACTATAAGGTCCCCCTGGAGCCTTCTCCTCTTCAGGCTGAGCAACCTCAACTTTCTCAGTCTGACCTCATAGAAGAGATGCTCCAGCCCTCTGAGCATTTTTGTGGCTGTGGTCTCCTTTTATTGCTAGCGGAGATTTAGTCCATGGTGTCCACAGAAAGCAATTCTTAACATCCTAAATTTGATGCATAAACCAGACCTCAGGAACTGTGGCACCCCAACGGTGCTTCTCTTCATCTACTATTACCTGTGCTGTCGACGCACTGACTCCACTTGAAGCTGTCTACCGTAGGCTCCACTACTCTAACACGAATGCAGACAGGTTTCCATTAATGCTGCCCTAAAACTGGACCTTCTGTCACTTGACCCTTGTGAGGTCTGCAGAGAAATGTGTCCCAAGCAGTACTAGTCATTCCTACATCTTTCCTACTCAAACATTTCATTGTTGGCTTTCAGACAGAGTTGTAGACGATCTAGGTGAGTGGAGTGGTTTGCAGAAAATTCTGACTGCAGGATAAAGTACATCACATCCTGCACCCTGTGGACTTTTCTGACTTAGATCCCTGGCTCGAGTGCTGCTGGCTTGGTTTAGTCAGACTAATCCCACCGCAGGCTGTCATCTTCCCAGGGAGGTGTTTGAGTCTCCATTCCTGGGTGTGTTTCAAGATCATTTGGATGAAGTGTTGAGGGATATGTTTTAGGGGTGAAGTTATAAGGTACGGTAGGTGGTTGGACTCAATGATCCCAGGGGTCTTTTCCCATGGTTGGGTTTGTTTCTGATGGTGCCTCACTAAACCCCCATCCAGGATGGTGGATGTCACTGGAGGCCTCATGAGCTCATGATTTTGATAGCATTTCTTTGTAGCAGACCTAATTGTAGGAGAAATTAAGTGAATCATCATCCTCCTCCACACTGACCGTGACATAACATCCTCCAATTACCATTGCCAAGGGGAAAACAGCTTGCAGCATTGTATCTGGGTCAACTGAGACCTACCAGTGCTCAAAGTCACTGCAAAGCAAGTCTGTAGCCCTTCCCAGTTCATGCACATCAGCTTTCTTCAAATAGCCTAGGACAGCTGCCTTTAAAAGACATGGAGGTGTGATGCTTAGGGACAGGGCCTTGACTGTGCTGGGTTAATGGTTAGAACTGGTGACCTTAAAGGTCTTTTCCAACCTAAACAATTCTATGATTGTGTGATTCTACCTTTAGCACTTAGGGAAACCAAATACCTGAGAAGAGTAGCAGCAGGTTCTTTGCTTGCTTGATGTTTTAAGTCTGGTTTTGTTTCTTTTTAGGTGCTGGGAGGAAATAGTGGAATCCCCATTCTGGTGGATCATTAAAACTCCTATTTTGGTGTCTATTTTGGTAAAGTATCAGCACATTATTCTGGCTGTAAAGCCACTTTAATACTAAGTGTGGGGGGGGTGAAGGTGTGTTGAGAAGTGTTCTGGAAAAGGAAACTGCACTGACAAATAACATTCCGCTGTCTATTGAGTGTCTGTCTTCGGATGAGGAAGTTCACCCCCTAGATCTTTACCTTTAAGTGTTGACCACAAGAAGAGTTTGGTTGACTAGGCAACTAAGATGGAGTTCACTTGGTTTAATTTTGATCATCTCCATCTCAGCTAGTTGCCCTGAGCACTCACTGGTGCAGTAGCCATGGGGCTGCATAGCCAAAGAACGTTGAGGAACAGGGTTAGAGATCCAGAAAAGGCTCATCTTGTCTAGTGAATGTCTAAATCAGATCAGATGAACTGTGTCACAAATGTTTCTGTTTCTCTGAGCTGACAACCTGTAGATCCCAGCATGACATGTGCAGTTGTAGGTGTCAAACTATGAAGTCAAAAGGGGGTTGGACTCGATGATCTCTTTGGGTCCCTTCCAACCCCTAACATCCCATGATCCTATGATCCTATGATGTGTCTCACCTCAAATTTCTGCCTAGATGAAAAGGGATTAGAGGAATTTGCCCAGATACTTGCCCGTTATGGTGTCCAATACAAAGCTGGACTCATCTATGTGTTTTTAAAGTAAGTTCTTGAGAAGCTCTGCTAATTTCTAGCAAAATCAACAGAAGTGCTTAACTTACTTCTCTGGATATGATTAACTCTGACCCAGAATCATGACACTCCTGAGAAACTCCAAGTCCTTCCATCCTTGATGGATATTACACGTTTCTTCTTTCAGGTGTCAAGCCAAATCTTGAAATCAAATGAACTTGAGTTAAATTTAGCTATGAGCTTTTTTAAATGAAGGCAAGTATGTGGGAAGGGAAGAAAAAGAATGGAACAGGAATCAAACCAAATGTGTCTCCTTTAAACAGAAATCTTTTCTTAGGAAGACTTTCTTCTTACTCCACGTACATTATGACCTTTACAAAAAGCCTTTTTTTTCCTATAGCATTTGTCATACAGGACTTCCAAAATGAAATGGTTTGAATAATTTCACGGTACTCCATTCATCTTGCTGAAAAGAAATGTGATGCTTAGACGACGCATCTGTATCATCATAGAAATCTATAGTTGGTATTTTCCCTTTCCCAAGATAACCTTTTGGTCAAGAAATGCACGCTGTTCTTCTCAGATCAGTTAGTGTGTATTTTATTTTGGCCAATAAATCATTCCCTCATTGCCAAACAAAATTTACCCAGCAATCTGTGATTCTCCTGCTGCAGATATCATACAAATCTGTCACAAAGGAAAGGCATCGTAACCAGTGTCTGATCAACAGCAGGTTTCTTCATTTTCTCCATGTCTGTGGAAATACAGCGTAGGTCTCAATGGAAGGAAGAAATGCGTGCACAAAATACGTAAGATATAGAAAAGGTACTGAGCACTGGGAACAAATCAAGTGCCTTTGGTCATGCTGTAGGTTGAAAAACATGCTTCTCCAGTAGCTTCTCCAGATCTTCTACTGTGCAGTGCTAAGGCGGTTCTACGTGTAAGTCACACCCTACCTGACACCAGTTCCATGTGTCCATGCTTGCTCTTGACTGCTACAAGCCAACGCAGTATTTAACTGCTCCAATCTTACCTTCAGTGCTGCAGCTCATGTCCTATCAATGCTCATTAGAGTAATTGATCTGGATAATGCTGATTTGAGCAGATAAATTTTACTTGCCACCAAGTCAGACACAAACTGTTTTTACAAGCAAATAAATATGGACAGAAACGATGATCAATTGCATGGGACAGATAAAACGCGATTAAGCAACACCTTGTAACCAAGAAGTGTGATTAATTTCCAATCACTTCGAGCCTTTAAAACAAGTGTCTAAATGAGAGATGCACATCAGTTGCCTTCATTCACCTGTTGTTGAGATAAAGGTAGGAATTGCCGGAGGAACTTGTGCAATCTGTTTTTGCAGGAAATGAGACTGGCTGGCTGACATGATCCCTTCCAGCCTCTGAGTCGCGAAGAAGTAGACTCATTTGTGCATTTGCTAACTATGAAAGGATAAAGAAGGAGATTGTGAACCAAACTAAAACTAAACGCAGAAGTCTGTCATCACTTTGCTGTTGTGTGTGTTGCATGACTAACAGCATGACTCAATGGATAGGACCTTAAAAGCACGTAGATTTGCACTGAATTCCTGCCATCTACTACATGCCATCAGGAAATTGCTGTTCCTAGCTCTACAACTTTGCTGTTAAGTAAGTTTCATGTTGTTGGGATACATTGGTGGAGCACTTTAAGGTGTTCTGAGTGAAAAGTACCATCTAAAAGCTAGGTATTAGCCAGACTCTTCTGGATAATGTCCTGGGAGAGAATGCTTTGGTTGTGTTGGTAAGGTCTATCCCTTGCCAGAGATGGTCTCCAGCTTCTCTCCAGAGAAGACATGCCCAATAGCATCGAGTAGAGACCAGCTCGAGGATACTGCTTTGTGTTTTGGTTTGGTTTCCTTGGCTCACCACCTCAGTCTTTGACATGTTCAGCAGTGGGTCCCATATCACCGTCTCCTGAGGGCTTTGACGTCCGTCGCTCCGCTAACTCGCAAGGCTCTTTTCCCACCCTGTCGTCGGCACTTCCCCCACGCAGCAGGACGTCGTGCAGAGCTGTGCTCTATGGGTTTGACATCATCATACTTGGGATGTATGACACGAAGTCCCAAGCAGGCTGATGTCAGGCCCAAGATGGCTGCCATCCTGTGTCTATGTGGGGTTCTCTGCTCATGGCTTTTTAACAACAGCTTGCTCCATGGCAAAAGTATCGCAGTGAAAGGAATTCCCTTCTAATGATGGGCTCTTTCCAACGGAGAAAAAGGCTGAGTTTTTTATTTCCCTCTCTGTTTCCTTTGTCCCCATCCCGCCAGGTGAACTTCATTCTCTTCATTTGCATCATCCGCATCTTAGTCCAGAAGTTGCATTCCCCAGACGTTGGACACAGTGAAACCAGCCAATATTCGTAAGTCCTTGAACCGTGCTGAACGGGCTTTGGTAAACCTGTCGGGCTGTTAATTTGTTATTGCACCTGTCTGCACTGATCGCAATCAGGAATTTGCTAATTGATTAGAATTGATCAGAAATCAGGAAATGGGACATTTGCTCAAATAGCTGGGGATGTTTTATATCAGTTTGGACAGGGGAGAAGATTTTCTCCTGGGATTAGCAATAAAGAACTGAGAGCAACAGTAATGATCCGGAAACACAATGAGCTTTTTCACTCTAGATTCAGTATTTCTAGGATTCTGAAGACAGTGGGACCCTGTGGAGAACAAAGATTGGCCATCCACTACGTATGGGCTTTTTTTTTTCTGAACCAGTTAGCCTCAGCTCCCTTTTTTGAAGTAGAAGAGGTCTAGAAAATTAGTCCGTTCAGTAGAGTCTATGGCAATCTTCCTTTGTCCTACAGGAAGACTCCTAAACTAGACTGCATTAGTTCAACACATTTCCCTTTGCTGTTGAGAAGTAGCACTGTTTCAGAAGTTTTGCTTGCCAGAATCATAGAATTGTTAAGGTTGGAAGCGACCTCCAAGATCATCCAGTCTAACCTTAAACCCAGTACCACCGTGCCCACTAAATCATGTTTTCTAATGCCACAGAAAATAATGCTTTCCTTTCAGGATTAGAAAGTTGACCTTACTGGGTTTTATAGCAAACAACATGGAAGTGAGGTCAGCATCCGTCTTAGAGTCCAAGACTGGTCTTAGCTGCAGTATTCTAAGAGCACAATTAATCTGCCTGTCTGCGTCAATTTTTTCTGGCTTAGATGCAAATAAAATAGAAGTTCAGACTGGCTTATTTTTAACCCTTGTCACTGTCCTGGCTCAGCACTTGAGCAATCTTGGGCATTTATTGAATGTTTTCTAGAAAAGAACTGAAAAGGAAATACTCCAGTGCCTACAGATTCACTGTTCATGAATCTTTGGAGGGAGCAGCGCACTTAGGTACCCAGAAGAATCTGAACTCATTCACTGTTCTGTAAGGCAGTGTCAATATGGTCCTTAAACACTGGCCAGCCATGACTCCGAGCCTTTCCCTCTCCCTGTGGTAAATTATGCATTTCATCTACCTCGAGAGGTTCTCAGGTTTATGAAAGAAAATTCCCGTATTTGACCTTAACTTCTCCCTGCAGCAGCCAAAGCCAATTACCTCTTTTTTCTGCCATCACAATGAGCCAACACGAGCAGACCCCTTGCTTTCTGTCACCTCTCTTTATGTATTTCCAATTGGGCATTTTGTCTTTTTACCCACAGGATTGCAACAGCTTTGGCCAGGTACTTAGATTAAATCAGCATATTGAAATATGTCCCAGTACTAAGCAGCAGCTGGGAGCAGTTGGCTTCCATTCATCCCAGTAGAAGTGCTGCCAACACGCATCAGAAGGGTTATGTCCAGATTACCTCGGAGGTCATGCTGAGCCTTGGGTTTTGGCTTTTTACTTCACATTTTCCAATGAAGTGGGAGCTTCCAGGAAAGATCTCTTTGCTTTGTAAAAAATACGTAGCTCAGTTGGGCTAGAACATGAACCTGCCACCACTGGGCTGCAAACAAAAATGACCACTGAAGTACAAATGATCTTCCAGTAGGGGAACCTACAGGAAAGCTGCAGAGGGACTTTCCCCAAGGGTATCTAGTGATAGGACAAGGGGAAATGGTTTTAAACTGAAGGAGAGTAGGTTTAGACTAAGCCTTAGGAAGACGTGCAAGGGTGGAGAGACTCTGCAATCAATTGACCAGAGAGGCTTTGGTTGCCCCCTTCCTGGAGGTGTCCAAGGTCAGGTTAGATAAGGCCTTGAGCAGCCAAGCCTAGTTGAGAGGTGACCTACCCATGGTAGGGATGGTGGAGTAGATGATCTCTGAGGTCCCTTCCAACTGAAATAATTCTATGATTCACATTTACAGTTCCTCACCTTCCTTCTCCACATGGGAAAACATCTCAGTTCCATTCAGGCATGGATCAGTTGCTCACTTACAAGTGATCATGATGTATGAGATGCTTTAGGACATTTGAGGTACTTGCCTGTGCCTGACATGTAGAACTCAGGACCTATGAGAAACTTTTATGCAGTGGCATCTGGCCACCAGCCAGATTCTCTGGGGTGTCTGGAAGTCTCTGCTAACTGTATTGAGTGCAGTGAGACAGAAGACATCACACTTACCTATGGAAATGAATATTAAATGCTCCAACCTGAAGGCTGGATCCAACAAAGGAGAGTTCTTAGAGTGGTCCTAAGTTTCTAATGCTTAGACAGCTACCTGCAGAGACATCTGGGGTCCTGACCCTTAGGCATGTGACATTCAATTTTAGGTGCCTGAGTCCTCTTACACATCATTCTCTTATTACCCAAAACACAGGGGGTTGCCTGCAGAATCCAGGAGATCTTGGCATAAAACTGCTGCGAACCATATGTACAGGTTCATGCCATGGGTGGAGTGACACACTTCACTCATAAAAGATAAGTAGCAGTGTATTTACTGATATAAACCAGTGATTTAACAGAGTTTGGTAGTAGGTGTGACAGCAGTTTACCAAGACTTGATGAAAAGCTACCCTTGACTATTTACTGCAAAGAGGACAGGGTCAGACAAAACTGTCAGGAAGACCCTTGTGTTGAGTTTCCCAGCTCCCTCTCAGAGAGGACTCTGGATCCAGACTTAGTCCAAGAATTGATCAACAGTTTCTGTTGATGAAGCCTACCAGCCACCAATCCTTTCTATCGCTTTGCTAAGGTTCCAAAGTTCAGCTGTCACTTGCTTTGAGAGATGGCTCTTACTTTGAGGACTTACTCAAAGTGAGATCTGGGTGTGGAGCCTGCTGCTGTGCAGGAGAGCTCAACAGGCTCTGGGATGTCCAGTGTTCATGGAGTGAGATGGTTGATTGATGTTTGCATACCGAGTACAGAAGTTATTCCAAACTTGTCTTGAGTCAGACGTTGCCCAGCCCTGCCGTTAGGTGGGCACAGTACTCCAATTAGTCCTTGTTTGTGGTGTTGTTTTCTCTCTCTTCCAAATCCTCTTTGACCAGACACATCCATTGTCTTGACTGATCTTGTGGGTCACTTCCAACCTTAATGATTCTATGATCACTTGAGGGAAATAAAGGTCAGGCTGGGGAGGCAGTGAGCACACTGTCGCAGTTCCTCCTGCCAAATCTGAGATAAATATGTTTTAAACTAAATGCATCTCCCATTTGCATTTCTCCCTCCTTCTCATGTTTATTTTAGATTGTTTATCTCACAAAAAAGATAACAGGCTGGCATGTTGACAGTATTGTTCCATTCCAACCGGTTGCAGTTTAGGTGCGGGCTGGAAGTTGAGGTGAGCTGCTGACTCACTCGTTACTGCTACAGACAGTGAACTGTGCTTTAATGTCTTATCAATGGTGACAAGTCTCCAGAACAGTTCTCTGGAAGTGACAGACACACGTGCAAGAACGGGACAGCAACACTTCAGGCATAAAGTTGTTTTCTGCAGTGGGGATCTTGAGCAAAATTCAGCTCTTTGTATTGTGCACATGCTCATGGATCAATATTGGCATCAAGGTTTTCTGGGTAACTTTTCCATTAGGTGCTCAAGGAACAGGGTGAAAACATTGGGTTGCTCTTATCCACTCCCAAAGAGAGGAGTAGGTTCAGTACAAAGCTAGTGGAGATATGTTTTCCCTGAATTACCTGTCACCACGCATATCTGTCAGAGAGAGCAGACCTAAGAAATGAACCTTGAGCTGGGAGTGGAAGTGATGAGTGAAACTTCCAGCAGATAGTTTCAACCAGCTTTGAACAACCTCCCAAGCAGCTCTGCCTCTTGCACAGCCAGGCTTTAGCTTCCTGGGAGAAATGACACCGTAGAGTGGGAAACACGATTTTCCCCACAGCAGTGTTTAGAGGGGACGAGCCTATTAAATACTGCAGGGCTAGACCATAGGGCCTTTGCCTTGAAGCCAGACTGAGATCTAAAACATCACTTAGAAGTTTGGGGACGGTCAGTGCTGGGAGCAAGAGTGTGGAGTGTTGTGTGAATTGGAGGAGGGGGCTCCTAGAATTTGCTGTCTATGTCTTTTTCATTGCTTCAGTCCAGTCAGGAGGGAAGATGCTGTAACTGAAGCCTCCATGTTGTTTGCAACGATGAGATAACATTTTCTTATCCATTTGATGTTGCAGTGTCTCTATGAGTAGACGAAGGAGATTGAGGGGTGACATCATTAATGTTTATAAATATGGAAAGGGTGGGTGTCTGGAGGTTGGAGCCAGGCTGTGCTCACTGTCATCCAATGATAGGACAAGGGGCAATGGGTGTAAGCTGGAACAGCTTCATAGAAGGGTTCTACAGCAATATGAGAAGGAACTTCTTGACGGTGAGGGTGACAGAGCACTGGAACAGGCTGCCATGAAATCTCCTTCTCTGGAGACATTTAAAACTCACCTGGATGTGTTTCCGTGCGACTTGGTCTAGGTGGTCCTGCTGTGGCAGGGGGATTGGAACTAGATGATCATTCCAGGTCTCTTCCAATCCCTAATGTTCTGTGATTCTGTGATGAAGGTAGCCTCTGGGAGAGGGGCATGTGGGAAAGTGTGAGTGACCAAGGGAGCCAAAACTCCCTTAAGCATCCTTTGGCCCCTGATTTCATTTTATTTCTGTCAGCTATGTTTCAATAAAGATTATATTTAATAAATTATCATATCTTCCTAATCAGACCTCTGATTACCCAGCCTGATGCCATGAAGCACTAATACTGTTCATCCCCCTCCTTTGGAGACACTCATGGTGCCATAGCCTGTCATTACTCTGAGCTAAACATACCATTTCTCTCCCAGAAGCTGTAATTTTCAGAAATCCCAAGCAAACAAAGACAGCGCTAGATGATGATTTAAGCTCATAGAGACGAGAAAAAGAACTCTGGAGGGAGGGGGAAGAAGACAAAGAAATACCTCCATTGAAGTTAGTAGGACTAAAGATCTTTGTGTTGTCACCACATCTGAATCCACCAGCCATCTGCAGCCTGAGGGACGAGGAGAGACAATCTAGGGCTGATCACTCTGCCTGAGCTGGAGGCCCATGCACGTGTGTATGTCTATGGGGGCTGTTAATGAGGAGGACACCAAGCCTGTGGAAATGCTGCCTGTGTGCTCCTTGCTTAGGTTGATTGCCACACAGTGTCTGTGCCCAGCTGAGGGTCCCTCTCCACATGTCATTGCATCGCAGCCCATGTCATCAGAAAGGTTAGGTGTGAGATGATATCACTGCACCCCAGACGCTTCTTCGCTCTGGGTGAGGGCAGCCTCCTGATGCTGCTTCACTCAAGGCTGCTATTAAAAGTCTGGATGGTCCCAAGATCTGAGTGGCCTATATCACATCTAAGGGAAAACAAAGGCATTTACCAAGGCTACATCATCATTCTCTAGATGATCAGTAAACAGGTACTGCAACAAATTAAAGCTCTGAGGTTTCACAGGGCTCTGGTTCAGGATGTCTGTAGGTCTTCTCCTCTCCTCCTTTCTGAACTCATGTCTGTCTTTCCAACAGGAGGCTGGCCAAGTCCACCTTGCTGCTGATCCCTCTCTTTGGCATTCACTACATCATGTTTGCTTTCTTCCCTGACAATTTCAAAGCAGAAGTTAAGCTAGTCTTCGAGCTCGTGGTTGGGTCATTCCAGGTAAGTCACCCTTTGGGCCACTGGTCAATCTCCAGGTCTGGCAGCAGAGAGAATCTTAACAAGGGAAAAAGCAACTGTGTCAGCCGGGTTCTTCATGGACTTGCCTGATACTGCTCCAATACCTTTGGTGAAAAAACTACTCGCACCTGCTTGGCTGAGATGGAAGATGATGTAAGAATTTCCTTCCTGGAATTGCACGAGGAGATGTCTCTCCTCATTTGAGGCATCCGAAAAGAAAGTGTACTGCTGTAAGTTAGTCACCTTGGGGTTTCTTTCCTACCTAAAAAAATGAGCCCCTCAGTTCAGTTTATGTGTTAATGATGTGGTGTGAGATGCAATAAATCCCTTCTAGGAGGAAGGAATTTCCTTCTGGCCATTAAGAGGACTTATCTGGTTGAGTTAGGCCAACAGACTGGATGAGTGGCATGAACCAGTCAACCTGCATGAATTTTCTCCTCCATTAATAAACCAAGTCCTGCTTGTAGATCCCACCTTGATGATGTGAGCATGTTTAGATCTCCCCAGTGTCAGCTGCCAAGACCTAACAGGGAGGTTGGGTCTAATATCCCTTCCAGTTGACCCTAATGTCTGAGTTTGAATGACCAAGTGCCCCTTAGACCTTAGCTCACTGCTGCTGGTGTTACAACACCAGGCTAGAGCAACCTCTAAACTCAAACCCATACCTCTGCTGCCAAGTACTTTAACCAATCTTACTCTGCTCCTTTTAGAGAGAAAACACAATCAGGTGGTTTCTGGGGGACCCCTTAGCAGCCCCCCACCATTGTTCCCTTTCTCCAGACTTCTTTCCTAAGTTTAGGGGTGCTAAAAGCCTGTTCTCTGCTTTCCCTAGGGATTTGTGGTGGCTGTTCTGTACTGCTTTCTCAACGGGGAGGTAAGAGCGGCAGTGTTAGTCGGTTAATGCTTTTGCTAGGGCAAAGGGGATGCTTGTGGAGGGTGGATTGCAAAGGGTCCTATTCCTGGTGTTACCATACTAGGGGGAAGCATCCAAATCAAAATGCTTGCTCCAGAAAAACAGCTCAATCATTTGCCTGACAGCTTCCAGCACAATTAATAAACATTGTAGGACCGTAGTACTGCTGCTGCTGAGTCTGTCTTTTACTCATGAGGCAGCATCAGCAGGACTCCCATATGACCTCGTATAAACCCTAATCTGAAAAGATCACCTTCAGAAGGGAAGGATAAAGCCCATCTTCTCATGCTTAGGAAGGGATTCCTCCCTGTGAGGGTGCTGAGGCACTGGAACAGGTTGCCCAGGGTGGTTGTGGCTGCTCCATTCCTGAAAGGGTTCAAGGCCAGGTTGGATGGGGCTCTGGGCAACCTGGTCTGATGAGAGGTGTCCCTGTCCATGGCAGACGTTTGGAACTAGATGATCTCTGAAGTCCCTTCCAGCCTGAGCCATTCCATGTGCTTGGCACTTCACAGAATCAGGTTGCAGCCGAGATGGGGGCTCCTTAGGTCAGTGATATTTTTGCACCATGCTCCATCCATCCAAGAGAAATTCAGCAGAGTCCGATTAAACCCGTTTAGAAACGGCTACCAAGTAGGTGTGAGCAGCTAAAAACTTGGAGCTGCTGTCAGCTGGAGCACTTTGAGCTCAGTAAACCGAGCACGGACAAGAAAGAAGCAGCTGTGAGCTGGGTTTGTGTTCCAGCTTCCTGGGGAGAGGAAGAGTGTCCAGAATCCTAATTTGCTCGCTTACAGCTCTGATGCTGCTTTCAGCCACAAGAACATCACACAGGGCAGATAGTCCAGTGCCAGCAGACCTTTGTGTACATGGAGCAGGGCAGTGCCACACAAACTTACCCAAGATCCAAAACCAATACAGACATTGACCAAACTTGTTAGGCACAAACCAGTGCCAGGAAAACAAGTTTCTGCCTTAGAGGCGTCGATGTTGCCTTTCCCACGTCCTGCTGTTGTGCTGCTCCTTTGTGTTTGCTGATCCCAGACACCCTCAGAGACAGCTGCTTTATCTAATTTGCACTGTTATCTGAAATTTTGGGCTGCTGGAGGGGGCTTATTTGTTCAGGATTTGCATCAGACTGTAAATCAGATGATGTCTGTGCAGGAACAAGTAGCTTCTGTCAAAAAAGAGAGCTGAGCTGCACTGACAGCCTTAGTTAAATCATCTGTGTTTGAGAAAAAGCAGGGCAGTAAAACAAAATACATCTTGATGGACACCAGGACATCAGGACATCAGGACAACGTTCTTGAATCTGAGGGTGGTGGATCCCTGGAACAGGTTGCATGAGAGGTGTTTGAGGCCCCATCCCTGGAGGCATTCAAGGTCAGGCTTGATGGGGCTCTGGGCAATCTGGTCTAGTGAGTGATGTTCCTGCTTATTGCAGGGTGGTTGGACTAGATGACCTTTGGGGGTCCCTTCCAACTCTATGAGTCTATGATAAATTTCATAACATGTAGAATACGTTACCATTAAAGTCCAGGAGTCTGGCACCTGCACTGAATTAGATAAGAAATTCCTGGTCTCACCTTTCTGCTGAAGCTCAGGGATTTCTGCTCTAGTAGTTTACCACCTGGAGTGTCACCTCTCCTCTGTGTGCTTTAAAGTTCTGGTCATGTTGTGACCTTTATAAAATAATTCTTGGCCCATCAGCAGGGGGGTCGCTCATGGCTGCCCACAGAGTCAAGTCAGAGCAGTAGAGAACACTCCCCTATACTGACTTGCTTCTCTTTCTATCGCTTAGGTCCAAGCAGAGCTGAAGCGGAAGTGGCGGAGGTGGCATCTGGAGCGGTTCCTGGGCTCAGACATGAAGTATCACCACCCTTCCTTAGGCAGCAATGGCACCAACTTCAGCACTCAGATCTCCATGCTGACCAAGTGCTCACCAAAGACACGCCGGTGCTCTGGCTTCCAGGCTGAATTCTCTCTGGTGTGATGGCGAGAGGCTGTCCAAGCACTGAGCATCCAAGAGAGACACTGAGAGACAGGAGGATCGCCGGGAATCAGCGATACGATGACAAATCCTTGAGAAATGACTGATGTGCTCCACTTGAGCCAACAAGATGACACAAAACTGGAAAAGCGACTGGTATCCAGAACAAGATTGGACAAGCCAAGAGGCAGGGAAATAACTTCTCCTGTCTCTTTTTCAGACCTTCCACTCTGAAGTTTCAAGCTCTCAGGGGTTCATAACTAGAAGTAAAGGTCCCAGTCGCTTGAGGAGAGCCTGGGAGATCCTGATGTGTCATAAATAATGAAGCACTGGGGGGGGTAAGGGAGGGGAGTCCTTGGTGGCTTTACCAGAACCGGCATCTCCGAAGCAGATAAATTGCACTTTTTAACAAATGAGCCAGTAAAGGGGACAGGAAAGAAGCAGGAAAGACAAAGAAAAAGGCTAAACACATGAATGTGCTGACAGTCCTCGTGATAAGAGGAGGTGATAAGGCATCAAGGTGTGGGGACATGGAGAGAAGGGACTTGATGAACAGGACTGGGAGAGGCCAGTGCATGGCCCCTGCCTTTGTGTTGTACAAATCTTTGTGTGAAGATGAGGCTGCAGCACCAGGAAAACTTCTCGGGTGCTAATTGCCCCCCACCCTGGTTAGCAAAACTTTCCAGGTAGCTCTGAGTGCCCTCTGGAAAAGCTGGTAGCTGAGAAGGAACAGCATGAGTGCCCTTCTCTGCGCTGCTGCCTTCATGACATCGTGTTTGTTGGGTTGTTTTCAATGAGCTGGAAACTCGATTTGCATGTGTAAACCCCAGGTACAGATGCCACAAAGAGCAGAGCATGGCTGTGCTTTCATTCGTTTTCAGTTCACCCGCAGATCTCGGTGCATTAATGCTCCCGGGATCATGAGGGATCAGGGGAAAACAATGGGTCTGTAATTCGTTTGCACTTTCTAGCACACACTGCCGGGAAAGGGAGCTGCAGAACCCTGTAATCCTTAATTGAATCAGACCTGCCATAAGGAGCCGCTCGCCAGATGAAAAAATTAGCGTAGCGGCAAGTGAGCGGAGTTGCTTTCATCACAGCAAGGGTGTCTCGGCACGTAACTGGCACTCCAGGAGTGAAGGAGCTATTAAATTGATTTCTCTTTCAGCTTTTGTGGGGAGCTTTCATCCTGTGATGAAGGCATTGTTAGATCTTTAAGATGCGCACGTGTATTGTACCTCTTTCCTGAAGGCCTATTAGTTTCCTCGTCCCTCGCTGAAGAACCACATAGAGCCGGCTAAAACCAAGGGAGATGCTAATTTTTTCTCTTTGCTGGGTGGAGAGGTGAAGGAGAGCAGCACAGCTTGCAGGTGCCACCTTTGAGACAGTCTCCACAATCCCAACCTTGCTCAGAAGAAAGGCAGGATAGCGATGCAGGTCCTCATGTTTGGGTCCCACCCAGCTGCGTCAAATGGGGTTACACCAGTTTTACACTGGGGTTGGGGAATCGCTGTCCAGTTCACGTGTGCATGAAATAATTAGGCTACTGTCAACATCCTGCAACAGAGAATCATAGGATCATTAGGGTTGGAAAAGATCTACAAGATCATCTGGTCCAACCACCAACCTGACCCCACCATGTCCACTAAATCATGTCCCGCAGGGCCACATCTCATTTTTTGAACACCTCCAGGGATGGCAACTCCACTTCCCTGGGCAGCCTGTTCCAATCCCTGACTGTCCTCTCAGTGAAGAAATTGCTCCTGATGTCCAATCTAAACCTCCCCTGGCACGACTTGAGGCCATTTCCTCTTGCTAGTGACTTGGGAGAAGAGACTGACCCCCACCTCTCTACAACCTCCTTTCAGGTCATTGTAGATGACAAGAAGGTCTCCCCTCAGTCTCCTTTTCTCCAGGCTAAATAGCCCCAGTTCTCTCAGCTACTCCTTATCAGACCTGTCCTCCAGGCCCTTCACTAGTTTCACTGCCCTTCTTTGGACCTGCCCCAGCACCTCAGTGTCCTTGTATTGAGGTCATACCACGTCGTAGCACTGTCCTTGTCAGGGTCACCAATGTAGGCACATGGAAGGGAAGGTGGGTTCCTTGTTCAGAAATCTTAACTTATACACCAGGTTACAAGAGCACTCAGGCTTCTTTTTCTTCACAATAGACTGTAGTTTCACTGCAGCTTCTTTAACTTGATGGGTTTGGAATCTGTTTCACTTATTTGCTTGCCGGAAGCATCTGTGTTTCACAACAAGCCACACTGAGCCCAGAAGGAGACTTACAGAGCTGAACATCCAGTTCCTTTCTGTTCCATCCTGTAACCCTTCCCAGAGCCATCCCTGTTGTCATCTGGGCTTCCTGCTTCCAAAGTATTTCTCCACACATGAGGCTGAGAACAGCATAGAGGGATGGAGTCAATAAGGGGCATCAGATACACTCGATTAGGTTCTTGGAGGCAAGGACCCTCTTTGTGTTTGGTGCTGGTGCTGCTTTCAGACCTGGATTAGCACTCACATAGAAGATGCTGGAGAAGTCCCATCAGTACCACAGTTCTTCTCTTGTGCCTGCTTCAAAGCAAGGACTTGGCTTAGCTTTGCATTTCAGCAAGTGAAATGCACTTCCTACCTTCAAGGAAGCCCAAGAGAAGCAAGGAGAAGCTCTCCTCAGCATCTGAGTTGTTCCACTTGGTAGAAAATGTTTCCTCTCATTAGTTCAGTGTTTGGAGGTGATGCCACTCTGGGAAAGGTTTGATTACTCAGCCTGCAAAAGACACCCTTTATCTATTGTGGTAACTATCAGCAGTGGGCTGCAGAGGAGCACTCCTCTAATCCTGCTAGTGCATCCACTAAGGTGCCCAAGGTGTGAACTTAATTTCCAGCCCTCAGAGAAGCAATGGAGGATGTTGAGAACAGAGTCGTTGAGTGTAAGTGAAGCATCTCTAGCAACTTCTTTTGTGAGGCGCTGTTTGAGGCAGCTTTGCTGGGGTAGAAGATCTGTGTCAGTGAGCCATGAGCCACCTTGTGTGTCTTTGTTCTGTTGTTTCTGACCTTCCTTTTCCTCTCCCCATGCTTGTCACTACATCTGCAGGAAGAACCTTCTGCTTTGTATCTACAGCTGCTTTCCCATTTCAGCCTTGGGCTGACCTGTGCCAGCATCAAGCGTGTGCCAGAGACAGCAGGGATGGGCTGGCTTTTCTGAGACATGACAGGGAAAAATTTGGCTGGTTATTTCCTGATGCCACAGGGCCTTCTCAGCCTTTGAGATGCACCACCAGACTCTTTTGCATGGCAGCCCGAAGATAAGATGTGGCTTAATCTGAGGGGCTCCTTCAAAAAGCGTTGACTACATTAGCATGCCAGGAGCAGGGCCCCCAGGCAGCCTGCTTCCAATTATTTCATCACTGAACATGCAGCCACATCACAATTTCGCTGTCAGGGCTGTTTGAGACACTAAATGAATGGGCTGAACGTACCTGCTGTGACAGGCATGACAATAGTAGGGATGCAGGCAGAGCAGAGCCACCAGCCCAGCTGCATTGGCCTCATGTTTCAGGAGAACAGAGGAGTCAGTGATGAAATCAGAGCCTTTCGCTCAGGGGATATGAGGAGTCGAGCGAACAATGACGTTCAGATCAGGCTCTGGTTTAAGTGTCTTAGTACAGGAATTTGGCCAGATAATTGGCCTCCTCTACTCCGCTTCTCATCCAGCTTATCAACAGGATGGAGCTCAAGGACCTCACTGCAGGACCAAACAAGGCAACCAGTATTGTCCTAAGCCCATGCAGAATGATGCTAAGCCCAAGCACCAGTCTGACCCCCTTAACCCCGGTCTTAAGTCAGGAGTAGCTCTGGTGGAGCTGCATTACATTCCTCCGATAAGATGAAGAGGCTCACCTGGATGGGACCAGCTTTGAGACATATTTGAGGGTAATGAATTTAGATTCCAGTAGTCTGTACAGAAACCAGGACAAATTCCGATCCCACTTGCACCAATCAGTTCACTTCAGTGGCCCCAGGATTGCCCCTTTGTAAAACATTTTGTGGGCTTTCGGTACTTAAAGAGACCTACAAGACAACTGGGGACAGACTTTTTAGTAGTTGTGACAAAGGGTGATGGTTTTAAACGAGAAGAGGGAGATACAGACTAGATAAAACGAAGACATTGTTTAGACTGAAGCTGGTGAGACACCAGTCCAGGTTGCCAAGAAAGGTGGTAGAAGACCCATCCCTGGAAATGTTCCGGGTCAGGTCGGCTGGGTCCCTGATCTACCTGCTCGAGTTTAAGATGTCCCTGCTTACTGGGGATGGGGGTTGGACTAGAAGACCTGAAAGATCCCTTCTAGCCCAAACCTGTTGACTTTGCCTTGAGAATAGTTCCTTTCTCATCATCCTGGAACTGTTTGCCAATGAGGTATCAACGCCCTCCTTTTAATAAACCACTGTATGTTTCAGTGATTAAACCATTATTAATAAGTAAGGAGCACCTCAAATATAAGAATTACAATATTTCCTCGAGGTCTAGGGGTGCCGGGTTCAATGCTGACATTAGACTGCGGGTATTTCTACTCAGCAGGGAACTGCTGAACAGAAACTGCTATATTGCTCTGTGTCCCTCTCACAAGCAGCAAGTAATGAGAATACGACTGCGTTAACGTGAAGAAGAGCAGTAAATGAATTCCAGACTGTAGCAGAGTTTCAGGGCTTTAACTTGAAACTAGTTCTTAGTATCAGAGTTATATGCATGGCATCATGACTATAGTTATGGGATGAAAAAGGGATCCCCAGGAATCAAAACACCTGAGGTATTTTCTTGCACATTGTGATGTATTACCCGGGAGCAGCTGTGCTTTGTCAAGGAAAGGGTTACTAGAGAAAAGTGTTTCATAAATTACCTGCCTGCTCGGTTCTGTTCAGCTCAGAAGCACCAAGGCAGGGCTGTGCGAGCGAAGGGATTAAACCCAAATCTCTGTTCCAATATGCTGCATCTCAGAGAGGTCTGCCTGCTGATTAACAGAAGACTTCCAGTGCTTTTTAAAAAGCAAAATGAAGTTTCCAAGAAAGCTCAGGAGTTAATACAGCTTGGCTTCATGTCAGGGATTAAGGGGGTTTGCTGAGATTAGTTTGTCTCCATTCCTTCCACCTCCACCAAAACCTTTAAATAAGGACAAAACCCACTAAGTTTCTGAGGGAAATATAGTTCCAGACTAAAAGGGAATCTCTCAAACGTGGAAGTGCCAATGTGTGTCTTTGTGAAGCTTATTTTGTGCTCTACACACAGTCGTAGAGTCATAGAATGGAGTTCTACCTGGGTTGATGAACAGCCTGTGGAAACCCGTGTGGTATCAGAAAGGAGACTGAGAAGCAACGTTTCTTCTCCAGAAGATGAATCTGGGTTTAACACCAAGACCCACATAAAAGATGCTTCCTCCCTGCTGTGCCCAGCCTCTCTGACTTCGGGTAGGGTATCTAGCTGAAGAAAGGATCTTGTCTGGGGTGTTGATGCAGCCTTGTGCTTCCTTCTAAGGTATCTCTGCACCATGAATGTGCCAACCTCTTGCAGACAAAGGTCCTGAGCGGTCCTGAGCTTCTGCACTCGCACTGCCACTTTGCACTTTCACACACCGATGGTCATGGTGGCCAGGACCATGATGCTTCTTGATTGTAGCTGACCACTGAAGAGCAGGACCCTCGTACATACCCATATAGACCCAGAAGGACTCTGCTCCGGTGTCATTCTGGAGCAAAACTGGTGTAACTAGGGAAAAGAATTAAAGCCCAGGCTAGTACAGGAAATCAGCTGTCCCAAAACCCAGAGCAGGATGGATTTCCATCGACTCTCAGTCAGTCAGTCAAATTTCCACCCCATCTCCACACTCGGCGTTTACACATCAGTCTGGTGAGCTATAATGGCAATGACTGAACGTGTCAGTTCCTCTGGAGGTTTGAGCAGTTCTAAACAATGACTTTAGGAATTAGGAGTTTCGTGGCCCATGGACCATCTCTTCCACCTCCTGCCGTCTGAAAGTCTTGTTGGCTTGCGTGGTGTCGCGCTGTAAGCTGAAGAGCCTCGGGTCTGAAAGCCACACAGCAGGTCTGTAAGGGAAATACTGCCCGTTTGAGTTCCGAGGGACAGGCAGATTGGCATCAGCAGAGCACGAGCGTTTCACACAGCGGTTCTGTGGATGTTGTAAATCTGTACATAGAGAAAACCTGAAGAGCACACTGAAAATAAACCTTTTGATACGCTGATGATGATAAATTAAGTTTGAAAAGGCGCTGCCGAATTCAGAAGTGCATTTGTCAGACTCTGTTTCCAACACCTCAAGCTGTTGTTCAGCTGCCGGTGCCAGCTGACTCTTCTCACTCGAACTTTAAGCACCTCTGCTCTGCCCTCCTGTAAATAGGCTCTGACAGCAAAGTGATGGGAACTGGCTGTGACCAGAGAATCGACTGTCTCTGTGGACTTTTCTGTACCTAGGTGCTTGTGATGTATTCTCCATGCCAGCGAGAACAGGCCTGCTCGCTCAGCACAGGCACAGTCTCCGCCTTGTTTCATGGCCTTTTGCCCGACGTTATTTATTTGGTTCTGACTCTGTACCTGTGCAACAGACTTTTCTTCCTTTGTATTTAGTTCATCTCCTTGCTTCCGAGGAGGTTCGTTCTTCTCTGTGGTTGACACTGCTGAAAACAAGCAATAAAACCATTGTGAAGATATTGTGCCTAAGGTGTTCCACCTGATGCTTTATTTTACACGGTCCTGAAGAAGACACAGGAGAGCGTGTCCTAAGAAGAACGTGAGTGAGCTGGTAAGGTGCTTGGCTGGAGTTAAGCGTAATGGTCTCGTGCTTTGTAAAGTTCTGGGCCCCTCAGTTCAAGAACCTTACAGATTTATGCTGCTGGGATGCCTAATCAATGGCGGTTTTTTATCAACCACTTAACTCTGAGATCTTTGGCACAAAGCAGTTAGAAACAGTCATATTTTATTACACCATATCTGTTCCCATCTATAAAATGTGGTGATCTGATCGAAACGTGGCTTCAGTCTGCAGTGATGAAGGAATTTATTAGGTGCAATACATTTATGTGCGCAATGGGATTTCTGGTCTTGGCTGGCTGCAGCTTTTACTGCATCCCATCACGTCTTTCCAGCCAAGTCAGTGCCCGGGTGATCTAGTCCTCTGCTGAACTCCAGCCCTGTCTCTTTTGTCCCGCTGAGTCCACAGGAGTCTAAACAGAGGCTTCTTGGGAGCTATTCCAGCAAGGCAAAAAAGCAAAAGCTTTTGAGATACTGCCAAACACGTCGGTTCACGATGAGAGAAGGTCCACACACCTCATAGAGCTCTCCCTGAGACAGCACTAAGCATGGGTGCAAGCTTTTCAGCTTGGTCCTTCCACTGCCAAAGACAGTCTAGTCTTGTCCACTTGGCTGAACCTGAACTCACCTCTTTCTTGGTTCATGCTAGTCACATTTTCAAGATTTGAAAATCTACATCATCCGTGTGCACGGTGATCAATTTGTGCATGGTTTACAACACACATCATTTTGGGGGCAAATTAGAAGGCTCAGGGGTTGTTTCTGTGGAGCTAAGTGGTGGTAGTGGTCAATGGGCACCCTTGCTAACAACAACAAGATATATGTAGTCCAGTAACTCTCATTACTCAAACGCCAATCTAATTACACTGCAGAACGTAAATTAATGGAACATTCTTCTGAGAGCTGCTCAGATCCATAGTAATATTCCAGCTCTGGAAGGAGCCCAAGCCTTAAACAAGAGTGAATTCTTTAGCCTCAAAATTACCTGAAGTGCTACAGCCCATTCACAACGAAAAAGCTTTTCAGGTGTTATTAAGTCAAAGAGCAGAGTAGTAATTATTCCAGCAAGGGAGACATTTCTAGGGAGCATTTGAAATGGGTTCCAAGTGGATCACACACTCAGTTAGAACATCTCTCTTATCAGAAGGAAAACACATACTTGGAAAAGGATTTTCAAAGTGCTGATGAAGTGTATTAGGGCACACAGGTACGAAGCACCTCAGTGACGAAGATAAATGGCAGAGCCCTCATTATTGTGCAAAGAATCTGGCTGCAGAAACTCATGAGCAACTTTTTTTGCTTTTTGTGAACCAGGAGAAAAGCAAATTAGAAATAAAACAGTGCAACTTGGTGAGGTGGACAATGCTGATTCCCATTATTCTGAATTTCTGTTTATCCTGAACTGCCATTCAAACCCGTTCTGTCTTCCCCAGATGTGAGCACTTCAGTTAAATAGGTTTGCTTTCCTCATACAATCTGAACAGGTCAGGTACAAGCTCCTGATATCAGCCAGGAAAACGCATCTGATAGACCCCATCCAACTGACTTTAACCACCAGCTGTGGAAAAAACCTTCCACCCAACACCTCTCCCCATAAAGCTGTTGCTACAAGAAGCTGAGAAACTACATTTCATTGCCTGCAGAGCACCCCTGTGCTAAATGGGCCAGAGTGTGAAAAACCACAGTCAGCTCTGTACGCTGAGAGCAGAGAGCAATCGTTAGTGTCATATTGACTTTGCGGGTGAAATTCCTCTCACTTGGTTTTATGTAGCTGCTAATGTCAGAGCCACCCATGTGAGCTCCTTTCTAGGGAGCTCTTGTCAGTGTAGTTCATTCAATTTAGGGGGAAATTCATCTCCCCAGGTACAGAAGATAAATTGAGGCAACTGAGACTCATAATACAGTCAAATAACTCCAGAATATCTGGTTTAGGTCTAGGAAACCAGAAGACAGAGGAGACATTGAATTTACTGATTGGGGTAAAACTCTCCACAGAAAAGGAGGTTGAGAGGAGACCTTATTGCTCTTTACAACTACCTGAAAGGATGTCCTAGGGAGGTGGGGGTTCGTCTCTTCTGACAAGTTTAAAACCCGTGTGGATATGTTCCTGTGCAACTTGGTCTAGGGATCCTGCTCTGGCAAGGAGATTGGACTAGATGATCTTTTAAGGTCCCTTCCCATCTGTACTGTTCTGTGATTCTGTGAAGTCATTACTGACAGAGCAAAACGAAATGGCCTCATGTTGTGCCAGGGGAGGTTTCGATTAGACATCAGGAAAAATTCTTTCACTGACAGAGTGGTCAGGGATTGGAACAGGCTGCCCAGGGAGGTGGTAGAGTCACTGTCCCTGGAGGTGTTCAAAAAATGAGTAGACATGGCACTAGGGAACATATTTTAAAGGCCATGGCGGGGTCAGTTTGGTGTTTGCATCAGATAATCTTGTAGGTCTCTTTCAAATTTAATGATTCTACGACTTCACCACATAAAAGCCTCCTCTCTCATAACGCATTTCGTGCCAACTGTAAGAAAGGGATTTAGAGATGCCAAATGGATGTGAACTGCTCTGCAGACATCTAAGGTTATGACTGCAGAAGCACTGCCAAGGGGAACCTGGACACTCAAGGAATGGATGGATCACCAGCACCCAAAGCTGTCCTCGACCTTCTGAGACATCTCAGAAGCTACTCTGCTTCCTGACACAACAATGAAGACAAAAATTCTTATTCACACACTCTTGTGAACAAAAATGCCAATAAACACACAGTGAGGAAGAGGAAGATGATGCTCAAACTCATTTCAGTTCAAAGCTGAAGGAGTAAAGCAGCAACAACTGCAGTTTCGTTAGAAATACACAGCTGCCCACCTCACAGTATATCCAGTACTTGCTCCTCAAAAATATCTGTAGTTGTTGGGGTTCTTTTGTATTGTATAACAACATTGACTAGAAATTCTTGCAGTAAGAATCTTTGGATGACCACCGCACATGGGAACCTTGACTGCTGCAATACAAAATTACGCCTGTGGCCAGAAAGGACACCGCCGTTATTAAGCTCACAATTACGTCCACTACATTAGCAATTTGGGTTTTTCCAAAAGTAGAGGAAACATTTGCTAAACCAAATAATATAACTAAAACCTCAGACCTTGGCTCACTGACAGCACTCTTTAGAAGTATGGTTTGAGCATTGTGGGGTCAGCAGGGAGCAAAGCTGTCCATGGCTCCAGCAAAGAGAGATTAGCTGGGACAGAACACCCACCAGATGATCGCACAGTCATTTTCCTTGTAGGTCATAAAACCTTCTTTCTCTCCCTGAAGATCAAACGGGAACAAGCCTGCACTTACTCAGCTTCTTTACCAACAAGAGTCTTAACACTTTGTTCTTGGTGGGGCTGTTTGGGAGGTTTCGGTTTAATATCTTGAATTTGCAGCTGCGCACGTTTAAATTATTTATTCACCAAGATTAAGTTTCTTACTTGGTTGTAACACGAGGTTCATTGCTTCTGTTGGTTGATTTAGCAGGGAGAAACTTTCCCTGTGGGTCTGCTTCAGGAGAAATTGCTATTGGCAGAGAGAAATGTCCCTCCAGACGGAGCAACAGCAGATCAGACCTTGGCTCACTCCATTTTTCCTTCTGCACTTGGTCAAGAGACGTGAGTTTACCTCAGCTCACTCTCAAGCGTGGAGAGATAGCGGGGCGCTTTCTCACGCAGGAATTCCACGGCCATCGAGAAGTGAGGCAATGCAGCTCAGGCTCAGTGAAACTCGCTAAGAACAGCAAACTGCCCGGACGCAAATGTCACCTTTATTGAGTTATTTTAACTTTATTTCAACTTCTGTTGAAGCTGAAATAATGTCATCCTGATTTCCTGGAGCGCACTTTTATAGTGGAGCTCTGTGATCACAGGAGATTTGGTTAAGGTAAGCAATGCATGAGCAACCTAATCATTTTATCTCAAGCAGACAGCTAAATTACAGCTGATTAACTACCCGTTAGTAGGTCTCCACTGTATCTAATGACATGTGAGACCCTAAAGCGTTGCAGGTATCTGTGAGAACACAAGGTGAAACACAGGACTTGTGTCACGTGCACATCACTTTGTAAGAACGACTGTACTCCTGGAAGGAAATCCCACAGCACGGAACCATAGAATTGTTCAGGTTGGAAAAGACCTTTAAGATCACTGACTTCAACCACAGGAATTAGAAGACAGCTAAGCCAGTACAGCCCCTCTGTTTTCAATAATCTCCCCCAACGTCTTTCCATTTTTTTCTCTGACTACTCATTTAAGCTCCAATGGTGCCAACACGAGCTCTGACGTACTCAGATAAGACAAGTGTAACTGCGTAACAAACACTTGCTGGACGTACTTATGACGAGATGGTGACAATTTAATGCTACTTCATTGAGCAGCACCTAATCCACCTGAAGGTTTCATCAACAGACCCATCAGCAGTGACAAAGATTTAAGTGAGCAACTTCTGAGATATGATGAGAAGAGGAACTAGGAAAACTGTTTTGGAATTTAGCGATGTAGGATCAGGGTTCTAGTGAGGTGTCTTTGCCCATGGCAGGGGGGTTGGAACTAGGTTATCTTTGAGGTCCCTTCTAACCTTCTGCGATTCACAGAGTGCAGCAGTATTTAGCAGGAGTAAAACCAGTCAAGTCTGACTGGATTTAAAGCACAGGAGAAAATCTGCCTTCCCATCTCCATTCTCAGGCACCCAGTGTGCCACATTCACCATCACGGTGTGCTATCCTGTTTACCAGGAAGGACTGTCTTATGAAGAGAACTTGGGAGAACCGGCATTGCTTAGTCTGGACAAAAAGAGACTGAGGGGAGACTTTATTGCTCTTTACAACTACCTGAACGGAGGTTGTAGGGAGGTAGGGGTTGGTCTCTTCTCCCAAGTCACTAGTGATAGAACAAGAGGAAATGGCCTCAAGTTGTGCTGAGGGAGGTTTTGATTGAACATCAGAAAAAATTCCTTCACTAAGAGAGTGGTCAGGGATTGGAACAGGCTGCCCAGGGAAGTGGTGGAGTCGGTGTCCCTGGAGGTGTTCAAAAAAGAGTAGACGTGGCACTAGAGAACATGGTTTAGTGGGCAGGGTGGGGTCAGGTTGGTAGTTGGACTGGATGATCATGTAGGTCCCTTCCAACCTTAATGATTCTATGATGTTATGATTATTCTTATTCTGAATCACAGCCTGGGCATGGATCTCTCTCTCTGTCTCCTCTGAATACAGATGGAGCTAAGAAACTTCTCTCTTAACACAGTTGCCCCATAAAGCTGCCCCAGTTTAAACCAACAAATATAGAGTCATAGAGTCATTAGGGATTGGAAGGGACCTCGAAAGATCATCTAGTCCAACCCCCCTGCCAGAACAATCTTCCAATAAACATACAACAGATCCCACTACTTAACGCTAGGCTCTGACCGTTTCCCTCTCTTGCTCACACATTTAATAAATCGGGCTAGACATAGTTTTCAATCCTAGTTTTCCTCCGGAGACTAATGTTTTCAGAGCAAACGCGTTTCTCGAACGGCTGGGCAAGTCCCAGTAACGAGGGCAGCTTTTTCTTCCTTAATCTTGCAATCTGTTTCTTTGAGGCATTCCTAGCCCTGCTGCAGAGGAAGGATTACGAGCTGAAGGGTGATGGATGCAGCAGGGTGGCTGTTCTGGTTTTTTCCATCTCCTTTTTATAGGCTAAGATGTTACCCACAGAAATGACTGCATTTCAGAAGCACTTTTCAAGCTGCAAAGTCAAGCCTGCAGAAGTTAGGCAAAGCCAGAGTATGAAGGATACCTTCTGCATCGGACCAACACACAAGGAAAAAAAGCAGGGGCTGCACATTTGTATGAGCGAAGAGCTGCTCAGCAGTGCTGTCAGCACTATCTGTCCACGCTCTGGACTAGGAGAAACTGGAGTTTGGAAGCGCTAAGACAAATATTTCTGAACTTAAGGGCCTTAAATGAGTCACCCTAAAGGATATTACTCAGAAGACCTGAACAAACATTTCATCTCTCTTCCACCCTGATTGAAAGAAATGGGAGTTTGACAATCCCAACAAGAAGGATAAGGAACAAATCCTCCCACATCTGACTGCTCATGCTGCCCCTAAGGTGAAAAATTAAAATAAAACCCCCCTACAGACTACAAAACAAATCATTTACAGGCTTTTTCTGCTGTGAGGAGAACCTAAAAGAAAGGAGGTGCTGCAGAAGAGTGGAATGAGTCACTGAACAAAGGTGGGATCCCTGCAACTGTGAACTGTTTGCTGCTGAAAGTAGGTAAATAGGAATAAAGAAATAGAAGAATAACCATAAAGACGAAGAGTATCAATTGGTCATCTAAATGTACATCCCATCTAGATCAAAACTGTAGTGGGAGGAGATCCAAGTCAGCTCATGTAACCACATACATGTACCTACACATGGATTTTGCTGCTTCTTCCTGAAAGGTTTTGGTGGAGAATAGAAAAACCCCTTACGGGTTTTTTTATGGAGAGCAAAGGGTGTCCTGCTTCATGCACGCGTAGAGGTCTTCATCATGACCTATTTTGATGGCAATGCAGACACTATGAAGACAGCTCAGAGATGCTTTCATGTCTTCAAGCTGTCTAAGGACAACAGAACCATAAAATCACAACACTTAGTTGGAAGGAACATTTAAGATCATCCAGTCCAACCCTGCTGCACTACTGCCATATGACTGCTAAACCATGTTCCTCAGCTGACCTCTCCATAGCTTTTCAGTCCCTCCAGAGATGGGGACTCCACCGCTCCTGGCCTGGGAAGTCTGGGCTAGGCATTGACAACCCTTTGCAGGAATAAATTGTACCTCATGTCCAACCTAAATGTTCCCTGGCACAACTTGAGGCCATTTCCTCTGGTCCCGTTGCTTGTTCATAGGGAGAAGAGACTAATCCCCACTTCATTCCATCCTCCTGAATTTCAGGCAGTTGTTGAGAGTGAGGGGGTCTCCCACAAGCCTCCTTTTCTCCAGTTAAACCCCCTTAGTTCTCTCAGCCACTCCTCAGAACACTTGTGCTCCAGACCCTTCACCAGCTCCATTGCCCTTCTCTGGACCTACTCTAGCCCCTCACACACTGCATGTACTTGTGCCCTTTGTGGACTGACAATGTAAAGGGGACCCAGGAAGCACTTGGCATAAGCAATAAAGCAACAATGATTGCAGCAAGTGAAATGGCTTTGGGATCCTTCTTAGATACTGAGGCCAGCTGGCTTGGGATGTCCCACTCCTGTTTCATTAAACTCCCCCGATTTCCCAGGAGTGTCCTTCTAAACACTTCACCAAGAATGAGCAGCACTAGATTCCTCCAGAGGCACCCCCAGAGATTCTTTGGGAAGGTGTTCTTCAACCCAGGCAGAAGGCTCACTCAGGACTACCAGAGCAACTCCATGACAGGTGATCAATTCCAGTGCCTGGGAGCATTCCACAGCGCTTTGCAGACATAACCTCAAACACTAGCAGAACAACGTGGGTGGTTAAATCCTATCTGCAAACTTGATTCCGCCCTACCAGCGAACACATCACCACCAATTGTGGTCTTTGCAATGTGAATGTGTGAAGAAGAATGTGCAAAAAGAGGACCCTTTTTCCCAGGGTAGAAGAACTTGCTTTGGAGAAGGAGCTGTACAACTTCAGTGAAAGTCCTTGACCCTCACTAAGCTGCTTCTCCACAAGTGCTAAGATGCTCATCAGGTTTAATAGAGATGCAGCACAGAGCTTCCAATCCAGAGGTCACAAAATGGTCTTTGAGAGTGTTCAGGACTGTAGTGCTTTCTTTTACACAAAGGGAAACTGAGGCTTGTGCAATGACATGAAGGAAGGCCACCGACAGATAAGTGAAACAGCAAGATATGAGCTCAGTCAGGTCATCCAGACGGTGTTCAAACCCGCTCATCATGCTGTGTCTATGTCACAGGTCCCTTCTTGGTGGCAACACAGGCGTTGGGATGATGTGGTTTGAGTAGTCTTACGGAAGAAGACCTGGGAGTGTTGAGGGATGAAAGACTGGACAAGAGAGAGATTCAAACCAGATGTAAGGATGAAATTGTTGGTGCCAAGGGTGGTGGGACACTGGCCCATGTCATCCAAAGAGATGGTAGAAGCCCCATCCCTAGAACTATCCTAAGTCAGTTTGGACCTTGGGGTCTGAGCAACCTGCCCTAGTTGAGATGTTCCCGCTCATTGCAATGGGGATGGACTAGATGAGTTTTAAAGGTCCCTTCCAACCCAAATTATTCCATGATTCTGTGATTCTCTAAATGAAGGAGTAATTCCTGCATTTATGAGCAGCTGCTTACTGTACAGATCACAAAGGAAGGAAAAAACTTTCCTTCATTCTGGGATGCTGTGGAAACACTGAACAAGAGAAGGACAATGAATTAATATGCTTTGATCTCTTTTTCAAGTGCCTCTAACAGCTGCCAGGCCCTCTTCCTCATTTTGGGCTCTCAGCCAACACACTGCACCTCTTCAGTACCGAGCAGCCTCTTCTGAATATTAACGTCCTACAGCTCCTGAAAGAGCCAGGCTATGGCAAGAAGATGCCTCTCACAACGTGGGTTTAATTTCTTGCATGCAGAAAGAAGGAGGTTCCATGCAATCCATCGGGACACCACCTTGGTGGATCCCCTCAAGCACAAAGGCTCAAGTACAGCCTTGGCACTGCAGAGAAGTGCTCAATGCTGCAGTATGCACCAAAGCCAGAGGAGGTTTTTGCTGCTTCCACTTGGCAAATCAGCTGTCTGCTGGTCTGAGATCAGGAAAATAACTAAGCTGAAGCACTCCCAAACCACTTCTGTGGTGTTCTTTACGCTCTGCACATGCCTCTAGGATATCCCACTTGGATCTTTGGAAAAAATTCTTCACAGAAAGAGTGGAGATGCCTAGAAACAGGCTGCCCAGGGAGGTGGTTGCATCACCACCCCTGGATGTGTTTAAAGGTCGTTTAGATGTGGTGCTGAGAGATCTGGTCTAGTGGTGAACTTGGTAGAGTAGGGTTAATGACTTGATGATCTCAAGGGTCTTTTCCAACCTGAATGGTTCTATGATACTGTGAAATCTGACATCTGAGCTGCCATGAAATCCTTTGGTAAGGAAGCACTTTCAGTAAGAGGCAGAAATAATCCGAGATTATCTATTAAATGAGTGGCAGTTGGACTAGATGGGCTTTGGAGGTCTCTTCCAACCCAGTATGTTCTACAATTCTGTGGTCTCTGCCACTCTTCTCTGATAGTGCAAACTCCCATTAACTCCATTGGGACAACTCATGCTTTGGAAGACAGTACAGATATGAAACTTAGCACTGACATATCCTCTTCCATGTATAGTTTCATTCACCGAATTAATCACACTCACATTGTCCTTGGGTGATTAGGGAGCTCTCAGCAAGAGAAACCATATGAAACTATCACTCAAAAAAAAAAAAGCCTAAAACCTCCCTTGATATTTTTTTACTCCAATATTTATAATAATTAATCAACTTTCAACCAACTGTCAGTCTGGCAGGGGGATTGGACTAGATGAGCTTTCAAGGTCCCTTCCAATCCCTAATGATTCAGCTAAGCCAGGTGAAGGCATTCAGATTGCTGCTTGAAGGTTTTAGACTGGGATCAAGCTTAAGCGAAGGTTTCCCCCACAGAGAAACCACCCAGCCTCCTTCCTGGGTAGTTTTTGACATCAACCCCAAGCTAGGATTTGGCTTCCCAGCATGTCCAATTAATCAGGCTGTGCAAGAAAGCCTACTTTATAGAATTCAGAAGATGTGTGTTGGCTTGTGAGGTTGGTGGTTCTTGAGAAGAGGGGGGAATCTTATCGCTCTCTATAACTACTCAAAGGGAGGTTGTAGACAGGTGGGGGGGGGGTGTGTGTCAGGCTCTTCCTGGGCAACTAGTGATAGGACAAGAGGGACAAGAGGGCAGGGACTGAAGCTGTTCCAGGGAAGGGTTAGGTTGGATGTTAGGAAGCATTTCCTCATGGAAAGGGTGATTAGACACTAGAATGGACTGCCCAGGCAGGTAGTGGAGTCCCCATCCCTGGAGGTGTTTAGGAAAAGACTGGATATGGCACGTAGTGCCATGGTCTAGGTTGTGGTGATGTTAGGTCATAGGCTGGGCTTGATGATCTTAGAGGTCTTTTCCAGCCTCAATAACTGTGATTCGGTTGTACATGTTGCCATCAGTAGAACAAAAGTAACTACAAGGACTTCCTTCATGGAATTTGGAGCTATTTTCTACACAGAAAACTTGTGTTTCTGTGTAGGTAAAAGTGTTAATTCCTCTGCCTGGAATGGCTTTGGGTGTTTTATCAGCATCTGACATTAGAAGTTAAGCATAAGCTGAGCATTAATTTTGGTGACCTCAGTTTAAGGACAAGTTAACCAACCTGATCTGTTGGGAACCCATCCCAAACCGTGATTCAATGAGCCCATAAACTTTTGTCAACTTTATCAGATAGATAAATCAGAATCATGAAGAAACAACACAATTAGTTAAAGGTCACCCAGTGCTCAAAAACAGGAATAAAACTGCACCTTCTACACTCTCATCCAACCATGGCAGCAGCCCTTCCAGTTATAAGGCAGAAACAGTCTGGGAGAGATGCTTGAAGATTCTCTCCATTGGCCTCATTAGGCTTTGGATCAAATATAGAGGCTAATGTTTCTCTGTTCCCCCCTATGGAGCTACAGTCTTAAATGATTCATACAAGTGAGGTGCATACATTAAAGCTGCACTGCTGTAGGCATCAATATGCAAGTGGTAGAAGCAGCTCTTCAGTCAAGCAACCTGGGCAAAACTCCGATCCTCCTATGAAAACTAAAAATCCCCCACCAAATCAGAATGCTAAAGGAGCTGGAATAAAGCTGATTGTTTTAAGCACACATCTAAAGAAAGGCAGAGTAATTGTGAATGTATCCGTGGCCTCTGTTATTCACTGGAAAGGTCTCATCTTCTGTGCACTTGTAAATAGACTTGAGCCCATGATTATGCATTGTCATGACTGTTTTGTGATGAAATCATCAACCTGAGCGGCGCTGGAGTTAAGCTGAACTTTGCAAGTGACTTCTCTCTCAGAGACAATTGTGCAGAGCAATCTCTTCTGGCGTTCAGGGAATCAGGCATGTTAAAAAAAAGCTTGCCACTGAGTTAGGACTACAAAGATGCTGAGGGGACTGCAGCTGAGGAAAGGCTGAGACAACTGGGGGTGTTTAGCTGAAGATGACAAGACTGATATGCCATCTTTTCAATGCTTATCCACATCTAAAGAGCATGAGGCCACCTAAACATAAGGAAAATTCCACTAGCAAACTTCCAAAAGGAAGTTCCACCTAAACATAAGGAAAAAATTCTTTACTTCGTGAAGTCTCCTTCACTGAAGAGATTCCAAACCTGCCTGGACAACACCCTGTGCATCCTGCTTTGAGTGTCACTGTCGTAGCAGGTTGGTTGAACTAGATGATCTCCAGAGCCCTAATCTCCATCACTCTGAGTCTGAGTTACTCAGCTAATGATTTGACAGCACAGCCTTCTGAGCCTTGAATCTCACCTGTAGGCAGCATTGTCATGGATACAATCACTTCTTGTGAGAAACAGACTAGGTGATTTCAGCTTTCCACACAGAAGGGTCTTCAGAGTACCTCAGTCTCCAAATACTGCTCCAGAAGGACACAGGACCATCATTGCATCTGCATCATAATATCCATCCTGCTACAGATGCGAAAACAAATCATAGAATCATTAGGGATTGGAAGGGACCTCGAAAGATCATCTAGTCCAGTCCCCCTGCCAGAGCAGGATCACCTAGACCAAACACCATTAGCCTCATAATTTACAGAAGAAGAAATGACTAATGATGCAATTTGGAAGTTTCCTTAAATGGTGACCCTGAAGCAGGTAGGTACCAACACCAGACCTCTCCAGAGCAGCTTCTCTGCTGTTACTAGAAGCAAATCTTTCTTTCCTCGCAAGCTACAAACTCTGCAGAGCAGGTTGATGCACTGGAGAAAAAAGATAAACCATATCATTCCCAGCAGCTAAATACAAGCACTAGCTCACCTATGTACTCTTAGTTCCTTAGAAAGGCTCTTGTTGCTGTTCTGGCCCAGGACAACTTGCCAGCCCCATCAATGTCCAGATCCAGTTAGGAATCACAATGGGTGAGGGGTCATTTGCTGCCTCACTAAGTGCCCATATGGAAACTGGCACAAGGCAGCAGAGTGTGTTCAATGTTGGTGTCATGGCTCAAAACCCTGACCCAATTATAAAGAGAGGCAGCAAAATTGCATTTTAAGGTCTAGAACCCCTTCAGTCTGGAGACTCAGTGGAATACAAAGCCTCAAAGAAGGTTTACTTGTATCTGGAAAGCCATGCAGACCTGCCTGGGCAGGAAAAACCCCACTGATGGGTTTTTTTCCTCCCAATTCAAAGGTCAGGAAATAGCAAGTATATCGTTGCATCTTTGTCTATAAATATGTGAAGGGTGGGTGTCAGGAGGATAGAGCCAGGCTCTTCTCAATGTCATCTAATAATAGGATGAGGGGCAGTGGGTGTGAGCTGGAACATAGGAGGTTCCATATAAATGAGAAGGAACCTCTTCCCAGTGAGGGTGACAGAGCCCTGGAACAGGCTGCCTGGAGTCTCCTTCTCTGGAGATGCTGAAAATCCACCTGGTCATGTTCCTGTGTGACTTGGTCTAGGTGATCCTGCTGTGGCAGGGGGATTGGACTAGATGATCTTTCAAGGTCCCTT
>JAOXOE010000506.1:948841-994589 GCA_028565055.1 Phoeniculus purpureus
CTGGGTGGTCCTGCTGTGGCAGGGGGATTGGACTAGATGATCTTTCGAGGTCCCTTCCAATCCCTAATGATTCTATAATTCTATGATTTATGGATATCCAAATTGCTCAACTGATCTCTAACCCAGTCCTCATCACCCAGGGCAAACTTCTCATTTGTCCCAACTTGCTCTGGGGCCTCAAGGGTCTGGGGCTCATCAGGACCGCCTCCAGCAGTACAGGCAGAGGCAAAGGCAGCGTTCAGCATCTCTGCCTTCTCTGTATCCTCTGTCACCAGGGTGCCCAGTTCACTGAAAGCAGCCTGGTGACCTCAGCCAGCTCCTGCCCAGCACTGACATCCCAGGACAGCCAGCAAGGTCTGAGCCTGGAAGCAACTCTATGTGCCCTCTACCCCCACTACATCCCATGCTGCAGCCCAGTTACTCTCACCTCCTAGCTCCTCCCTGCACTAAAGGGCAGCAGTATCTTTGCCCATTTATTAGCAGAGTTTGACAACCGAGGTTTTGCCTCAAATCCCTTTTCTCCCATCAGACTTATCTTCCCAGGCAGCTACTGCAGAAGGATTAAGTACCAAGACTGGATGTGAATGTACCCCCAGACTTCTCATTAATTAAGCTGCTTGTTTCCTCTCTCCAAAATCCTCCAGTCCCTCCCTGAGTCCCTCAGGCTGACGACAAAGCCCTGATGTTCCAGCCAGGAGCATCAATATTAGACACAGAGCACAACGATTTGCTCCTTAAAACAAACTAAAAGAAGCTGCGGTGACTTTGCTTTTGGCACGTGGGGTCCAGCCGAGGGATTTGCAGCCTTCCAGTGGTCTTCTAAAGGTCTCCAGCGTGGTTTCGTTACATTTAATGAATCCCACAGGAGAATCCCGTGGGAGAACCGCAGCGTTCCTACAAGCAGGTTAAAGGAAAAAAAACTTGGCAGGTTCTCTAAACCAGCTGCTTGACTCCCCTGCGAGCCTGGCGAGCAGCATTAGCTTGTGCACTGGTGCCTCCCAGTGCTTGCAAGGAGAGAAGCAGAAAGCTCAAGGACTAACACTGAAGGTTGTCTCCGATCTTTTTTATTTCTAAATACTCCCTGTTGTGTCTTGGGGGGGGGAATTGGGAAAGTCTGTGTGAGTGTAGGGAACAGCCAAGGACACCTGAGACATAGAAACACAGAATTGTGGAAAAGACCTTCATGATCATCGAGTTCAAACATTAACCCAACTGTCCCAAATCTACCCTAAACCCTGTCCCCTAAGCTCCAGATCTACACAACTTCGAAACACATCCAGGGGTGGTGATTCAACCCCCTCCTTGGGCAGCCTGTTCCAAGGCCTGATGACCCTTTCCATGGAGATTTTCCTGATTTCCAACCCAAACTTCCCGGGCTGCAACTTGAGGCCGTTTCCTCTTGTCCTGTCAGTTCCTTGTGAGGAGACAAACCCCCACCTCTCTACAACCTCCTTTCAGGTAGTTGTAGACAGCAATGAGCTCTGAAGATGGAGACAGCAAGGCTGCTCCCTGCTTGGTTTAGTGGATTAGCCTCAAGAGCACAAAGTGCTGCTGCTGCTTCTCACCTTCTCCATCTCACCCCAGCACCCAGAGATCCAGCCAGCCACAAGGAGAAGCTCCAAAGAATGAGGAGAACAACACCACCATAAATATGGGTTGGACACAAAGCAAAAGCTTCAGTATCAACACAGGTCACGTTGAGAGAATTCTGGCTTGCGAGCCCAAACCTGCAACCCAGATTAACTACAGGATGTGACACCAGTTTCAGACACTTCAAACTTCAGAAGTACCTACTTGGTGCCACCTGAATGTTTCTCAAGTTCTCCACGAGAGCTGTGTGCAGGTGAAAGGCACTACTTAGGGGCACCTGGCAATAGGACAAGGGGAAATGGTTTTAAACTGAAGGAGAGGAGGTTTAGACTATATTTTAGGAAGAAGTTCTTCAGTACAAGGGTGGAGAGACTCTGGAATCAATTGCCTGCAGAGGTTGTGGCTGCCCCCTCTCTGGAGGTGTTCAAGGCCAGGTTGGATGAGACCTTGAGCAGCCAAGTCCAGTTGAGAAGTGTCACTGCCCATGGCAGGGAGGTTGGAGTAGATGATCTCTAAGGTCCCTTCCAACCCAAACCATTCTGTGATTCTATACCTTGGGAGGAGTCTGACCTTCTGGAAAGACACCCCAGTTCCTGGCATTGCTTCTATGCAGCTTCTGCCTTGCCCTGCAGAGAAGCCTGGTGCTTCAAGTCATACCGGATACATGAAGACAGTAAAACCCAGCATGAGGCAGAGCCACTGCAATCCCTTCCACCCAGAATCACATCTGCTGAGCACAGAATTCCTTCCCTAGTTTGTCCAGGGCACACCATATCCCATGCCAGGAGGTTGGTGCCCTTTAGGTCTCCTCAGGAGGTAGGAGGAGGTGGCACCCCCCAGGAGAATGTCTCACGTTTGCTTTGCCTAGTGCACTCATGCAAACCAGAGCTTAACTTTGCATATAACTGAGTTTTAGAGCCCAGGAAAGGAGGGATTTTGTAGGTTAGTGCCTTTCCTGGAGTGCTAGAAGGATAAATCTGGTCCCTCTGCAGCCATGTGGTGCTGACTGGAAATTTACATTTCCACAGTTGTTATTTCAAGCCTTCCACAACATTCTCACCACCAACATTATTCCACCAAAGGAGATTTGTGTTACCGTTTAATTGCTTTTTTAAATGTTTCTTCCAAGCAGCCTGGATCAGCCTTCCCAGAGCTAGAAGAAAAATGATGCAAGGGAAAGACCTGCGGCCTCAGGGGGCGAGGAGACACCTCTTGTTTCAGCTGCACATCCCTGATTAAACCAGTCTAAGACGTGGCTGAGCTCAATTTCATGCTGCTCTTCACCATCATCATTTCAAGAAAAAAGACCTACTGGTGTATCAAGTGCAGATAGATTCAAGGGCAGGGATGTCACCTTCTATCTGCCCACCCACCTGCAGAGGTTCACAGCATCTCCCTTTCCTGAAGTGCCTGATCATAGAATCTTTTGGGTCAGGAAAGACCTTTAAATCCATTAACAGAGTTGTGTGATGTTACACACCTGCAGCACGGGAAGGTGTAGCAGAATCACAGAACGTTAGGGATTGGAAGAGACCTCGAAAGATCATCTAGTCCAATCCCCCTGCCAGAGCAGGATCGTAAGATACTCTTCACCGCCACTCCGAGGTGTTGGATTTTGCCAAAACTTCATTTGAGAGGTTCACAGTGATAGGTCAGACTTTAAAATATCACTTTGAAAAGCCTTTTTGGAACACAAAGACTGAGAGGAAGAGGATTAACTTGGACAACCCCTAGGGAATCATTGAATGCTTTGGGCTGGGCAGAACCTTCAAAGGTCACCTAGTCCAACCACAGAGCAGTAAGCAAAGACTTCTTCAACTAGAGCAGGTTTCTCAGAGTCCCAAACAACCTGACCTGGAATGGCTCCAGGGATGGGACTTCTCCCACCTCTCTGGGCAACCTGGGCCAGGGTCTCTACTTCAGTGTAAGAACTTTCTTATCTCTAGTCTGAATCTCCCTTCTTTTCGTTTAAACCCATCACCCCTTGTCCTGTCAAAACAGCCCCTATTAAAAAGTCCACCCCCAGCTTTCTTATCGCCCTCTTTAAGCACTAAAAGGCCACAACCAAGGTCTACTCTTCTCCAGCTGAACACCCCTAACTCTCCCAGCCTGGCCTCACAGCAGCAGGTTCCACGCTCAGAACAGCATTTCTGAGGCCTCCTGTGGCTCTGCTCCACCAGCTCCAAGTCCCTGCTGTGCTGAGGAGCCCAGAGCTAGACCCAGCCCTGCAGGAGGTCTCAGCAGAGCAGAAGAGAGGGGTAGAATCACCTCCCTTTACCTGCTACCCAAACTGCTGGACACAGGGGGCTTCTGGGCTGCAAGCACATGTTGCCAGCCCACATCTAGCTTTTCACCCACTAACATCCCCAAGTCCTTCTCCACAAAGTGGCTCTCCATCCCTTATCAGCCCTTGTTGATACTGGGGGTTGCCCCAACCTAGGTGTAGGATCTTGTACTGGGTCTTGTTAAACCTCATTATGTTCACGCAGACCCACTTCTTCAGTTTGTCTAAGTCCCTCCAGATGGATCCCATCCCTCAGATGTGTTGCTCACTCCACTCTGCTTGGTGTCACCTGCAAACTTGCAGAGGCTGCCCTCAATCCCACTATGTATGAAGCACTGGTCCCAGTATGAACCCCCAAGAGACCACTTGACACCAATCTCCATCTGGATCTGCAGAGATCTCAAACAAAAGGACCTCAAAACCACCTTCATTTACTGCTGACATGCTCCTTTCCACAATGTTCTCCAGAAGGTCACACCTTTAGCAGAGGTCCCTTTGTAGGAGGTCCCTGCAGAAGCCACCAGCCATGGAATCAAGCCTGTTTCCTTCCCTCACCCCCCACAAAGAGTTTTTACATGCAATTAGGTCACATTTGAAAGGCAGCACACAGCACAAGTCGAGTAACTTTGTTTAAAATAAAAACATGTATTTCCATCACCTCAGGAGTTGTTTCCTCTTTCAGCATAGGGACCCCTCTGATCCTCCCACCTCCTTTTATCAGTATCTTCAAAAGAAGAGAGTTATAATTGCTTTCTCCCCCCACCTTAGAGGAAAAAAAAGGAGAAAGGCTGCTGCTCTTCTCCACTGGCATCTCAAGAAGAAACAGGCTTTGAGCAATCACCTATTTACAGAACAGAAATAACATCCAGATTTCAAAGGGCAGAGCAGTTCGGAAGAAGGTCTCCTCCCTCTCCCATCATGAGCCCTTTGCTCATTACCTCCCACTGCCTGCACAACCTGCTGTTCTGCTACTTCCCCCACCCTAGGGAATCAGAGCCTTTATCAAAGGTGGCTGAAACAACCCCAGAAAGAGTCCAGAGGCTCTTAGGAGAAATGTACTGGTAGGACAAAGAGCCTAGTTCTGACAGCAGTCTGCAAAACCTCCGCTGCTCACTGACAGGCAAGTGAAAAAGGACCCATGGGACCATCATAGATCTTATTTCAGGTACTTCTACACACCAAAAACGCCAAGGTCAGTAGGAAAACCATAAAACATTGTCTCTAAATGAACAAGATGAGACAACATTAAGAAGCCATGTCACAATCCAGAAGGCCAACCATGTCCTGGGCTGGATTAAAAGAAGCGTCACCTGCAGGTCAAGGGAGGGGATTCTCCTCCTCTGCTCTGTTCTTATGAGACCTCACCTGGAGTCCTGTGTTTGCGTTCTGGAGTCCTCAATATAAGGAAGGCATAGAAGTGTTGGAGCAAGTCCAGAGGAGCCCATAAAGATGATCAGAGGGCTGGAGCACCTCTGTTATGGGGACAGGCTGAGGGAGTTGGAGCTGTTCAGCCTGGAGAGGACAAGGCTCCAGGGAGACCTTCTAGCAGCTTTCCAGTACCTGAAGGAGCTTCAGGAAAGCTGGAGAGGGACTTTTTACAGAGGACTCTAGTGATAGGACAAAGGGAACATTTTCAAACTGAAAAGAGGGAGATTTAGATTTGATCTTAGGAAGAAGTTCCTCCCTGTGAGGGTGCTGAGGCACTGGAACAGGTTGCCCAGAGAGGTTGTGTCTGCTTCATCCCTGGAAATGTTGAAGGTCAGGTTGGATGGGGCTCTGAGCAACCTGGTCTGGTGAGAAGTGTCGCTGCCCATGGTAGGGAGTCGGAATTAGATGGTTTCCGAGGTCTCTTCCAACCCAAACCATTCTATGATTTTACAATGCACTAGGACAGCTCTTGAAATCACTACAATTTTGAAGCTCTCTGTTGAGGAGAAGAACTCAGTCTATTTTGAACACCGTGCTAAAGGCTCGCGACAAACTGAAGTGGCTGATCTACCTTGTTTTCTGACCCAACCCAGAGGCAGAAAGGTTGAGACGTGCTACGAAAGCGCCATTTATTAGATATATTTACATATATACAGACACATGCAAAAGGATTTTGTACACATTTACACAGGTTTGATTATTCATACAGTGCAAAAGTGTCTAAAAAGGTACCAGCCCACCTTCTACAAACTTAAAAAGGTCTTCAGGAGAAAGAAAAAACAACCCTTGGAATTTATTTGCTTCATGAAGCAATAAAGACCTACAAAATCTTTCAATTAGTGAAGTTTATTCGGTGCCAATGTCCTTGCATTGAGCTGCTGGGTGAGAAAGAAAAAGTTTCCAAAAGGCTTAGGTGGAAAAAATGGAGAGAATTATGGAGCCACAACTAAAGTGACATTAAACAGGTTAAAGTCGAAGAGAAAGGGACGGATTGTGGTTTGGGGATTTGATTCAACACAGGCGTAATCTCGCATTATGAGTCAGATTTCATGCGCTCAGACTGCAAGTCATTGCGTTTTATTAAATCTTAAAGCGCTGGGATCAGTGTGAAACGACTCTGTTCCTCTTGCTGCTGCACCAGAAGAAATGTTTAACTGTATAAATACCACCACCAAGTCCTTCAATGTACTACAATTAAATAAAAATCCATAAAAATAGGGCAAACTACAGGTTGTCCTGGATCACAACCTGAACTGCTCACGTACTAATCCACGTAGGTTCCTCAGTACGGTCCTTAACATACTACAGGGGGAAAATAATTGAAAATAGAGGTTGCAAAGGGATTAAGACTAAGGGCAAAGCAGAGCTTCACTCATTTAGAACAAACCTAGTCGCGTCCTCTATCTCATTCATGAAAATTTATATGGAGGCAGAACTGAACAAACTGGATTTGATTTTACTAAAATATTTTTAGAAAAAAACCAAACAATTAAACAAAATATTAATCTTTATCCACTCAAATTAAGTCAACTACACAAGCTAAGCACCTTCTTCCACCACTGTTAGAGCTGCACTGTTTTATCAAATCTTAAACATCCTGGCACAGGGATGTGTTTGCTTTGTGATAAAGCAAAGGCAGATGGTTTGGAGCCATCTGGAATCTGGAATGTAAAGGTTTCTTCCAGTCAACAAATTTGAAGGGTGAGGAATAAAAAGCAGAGAAAGTGCCCCAGTTGTAAACACTCTGTGTGCCTTAACTTACAGTGGGTCAAGCTGATCATAGAATCAGAGAATTAGTCTGGCTGGAAAAGACCCTTGAGATCATCAAGTCCACCCATTAACTCTACCAAGTTCATGAAAACCTGATGGAAAATCAGTAAAGCTCTTCTGGAGTCCTGACCCAGGTGGAGACTAAAAGGAGCTGAGAGTTCATAGAATTAGTCAGGTTAGAAAAGATTTGAACAATTATTGAGTCCAACCATTAACCCAACTGTCTGTAAGCTCCAGATCTACACAACTCTTAAAACACATCCAGGGATGGCACAATTCAACCCTCTTCATGGGCAGCCTGTGCCAAGGCCTGATGACACTTTCCATGAAGAATTTTTTCCTCATGGCCAATCTAAACTTCCCTTGATGCATCTTGAGGCCATTTAAAACTGGAACTGAGCTGCATGAAAGCTTAAAGCCCACCAGTACTAAAAATATGGGGGTCATCTGCATGTCTTAAGGACTAAAAAATTAGGTCATCTGGGTGCCTTAAGGACAGTGGGTGAATCACCCAGACTAGAATATTCCTGATGGCTTAAAGGATTTCATTAGGTTACTATTACAACAAATGGGCTGAACATGGGATGGGAGAGAAATACCTTCGTTTTACTATCGGGAGAAGCTCTGGCACCGAGTCTCTTGATGTCCTAGAAACTGTCCAGTTGTACTGGGCTGCCTATCCATCACAATAGTGCAGTCAGCTGCACCCCCAAAGTGCCTCCAAAGCACCACACAGTTCAGGTCTAGCAGCCCTTTGATGGCATAATGAGATTCAGGAAGCGCAAGAAAGTAGTCTCATTAATAAGTTACCAGGCAGTGGTGAAGTCCCCATCCCCGGAAGGGTTGAAAAGCTGTGGAGATGTGGCATGAGGGACAGGGGTTAGTGTTGACCTGGCAGAGCTGGGAAGATGGTTGGACTTGATGATCTTAAAGGTCTCTGAACCAAAGCAATTCTGCAGTTCTGCCAACTCAGGAAGAAACTCTGCATCATGTTAATCTTTTTGCAACCACTGGAGGTAGAGACTACATGAGGAGAAAATCAATCTTTGGTGGCAGATGTCTGGTGGAAGAAATGGGACAACCAGAAAACAGTTAAAAAAGGGAAATCTAGGACCACAGTTCCACAATAACACACCTACAGTTCTCTACATCGTATCAGTTTGAGTCTCTACAATCCTTCAAGGCCAGCTGCATCAAAATGCTCTGTGTTGGGTTAAACAAAGAGCTTCCAGAAGGCCCATCTGCACCTCACAGAGTGACATAAAAGAGCACCTGGTGCAGCAGAGGTTGACAATTTCAGCTCTTCTGTACTCCGTTCCAAAGTGCTGCTTCATAAATTCATCTCAGCTAAGAACTCAACACCATTAAGTAAAGGTGTGTTATATAATAAAGAGAACCTGCTCTTGCTTTCCATCACTGGAAATGGCTTTTACCTCCTCATCCTCGGTTCTTTCAGAAGGTGAAGGAGTCAGCAGCCTGTCACAAGCAGTCTTAGAGGATTCATGATCCATCCAGACCAAGTAAACTTGGAATTACCCCTACACTGAGAGTGACCTTAAGCAGGGAAATAAAGGCCACTTGAGCTGAAAGATCACCCTTTGGTTTCTTTTATGCCACCCCAAGCATATTTGCAATTAAGCAGTGAGCATGTACTTAAACAGCTATGGGCTATTTATAGCCTTTGCAGCTTTTAAAAGAGCCACAGCTTTTGGCTTTCCCTCAAAACCTAGAAAACTTACCCTGGAGCTCACCTGAACGGTTTTTCTCCACCAGTATTGAGCTCATCTAATTACGGCAAACAAGTCCTTTACTTGTATTTAACAACAATGTTACCGCTTAAAAAATTCTACAGTCAAAGATGTTACCCATCTTTTTACTACATAGTTTAAATATTTTTAGAAGAATGAGCAGGGCAAGACATTGACCTGCTGAGCTGTTAAAGAGCCCATAAGACAAACAGCAAGATGTTGTCTAGATGGTATCAGTAAAGGACTAAAGCCTGGTTACGGTGAGAACCTCCAACTGCTGATGACACCTGACAAGACAAACCATGCATGATGGAAACACCACATTAGACACAGCTACATTCCTCAGTGCTGGTTTTACATGATGATGGCGTCTTGTTTGATTTAAACTTCCTTTGAAAGCTCCTTCTCACAGTGACCATCGTCCTAAATGTTTAAAAATACTTCAAGCTACTTTAAGCCAATTTAATGCAAAAGAAAATTGGGGGAGAAAAAGCTGTAAAAGTAGAGTAGCAAACCCAAAGTCTTTTTTCAGACTCCACAGTCAGGCTGTTTCTCCAGAAGTTGCCTTGTGAGTATTTGGTGAGAAGAAAGAGCTGCCACTCCTATGTGAAAGGCTATTTGCCAGTGGTTCCGCAATCCGTACAAGTAAACATTACATGAACAAACAATGAAAAAGAGTGCAAATGTCTTCATCTTCCTTGCTGAGCTGTAGAAGAGGTACAAGTAACACTGCAAAAGGACCAGAGAGATGAGCGTGAGTATTAAACCATGAACACATGACCACCAGGTGGAGTTAAATCCAGTCAGCACACAGTCACAAGGCTGCTTAGTGGGAAGAGAAGGCTGAGGGGGGACCTTATTGTTGTCCACAACTATCTGAAAGAAGACTGTAGAGAGCTGGAGGTTGGTCTCTTCTCAAAAGGAACTGACAAGACAAGAGGAAAGGGCCTCAGGCTGCACCAGAAGGAGTTTAGGTTGGACATTAGGAAAATCTTCATGGAAATGGTCATCAGGCCTTGGAACAAGCTGCCCAGGGAGCGGGGGGTTGAATCACCATCCCTGGATGTGTTTCAAAGTTGTGGAGATCTGGCGCTTAGGGACAGGGTTCATTGGTGACCTTGGGACAGTTGGGTTCATCACTGGATTTGATTAAGGTCTTTTCCAACCTGAATTATTCTATGAGACACAGCTGGGATTTGCTTTCACATCCACCCACTTGGATCTGCTGGGCCACTGTGGTGACCACTAAAAGGCTCAAAGCTACCCTCTTAATCCTGCTTTGAGAGGTCCCCCAAGAACAACAGGCCTGGTGGCCTCAACCCAGGCTTTACTGGGCAGACACAAGTGTCAGCACTGCTGTCCCTCTTGCCAGCCTGGATTCAAAGGAGTGTGAGAATTTAACCGCCTTTCAAAACCCACCTATGATTTCTGCACAACTAAAGCTCAGGGGCAGGAAAACAGCATCCCCAAACCTGTTTCTGCTGCATCTGCTCTTGGTATAAGCAAAGGACTTTGTTCCCTATACTTGACTCAGTAGAAAAACCTGTTAACTGGTTTAGCTGGGCTTTGGAGCTCTTTTTTAAATTGAGGAAGAGGTAGAAGCCACTTGCTAAGGCTGTGTGAAGAGCAACAACCCTCACAGGAGAGACTTAAAAGCTCCAAGTGCTGGCAGGAGAGTTTCTTTTTTAACACTGGCAGTAACAGATCATCCTTTCTCACTTAAGGTCACAGTTCCCAACTGTGCTGATGACACAAGCAGAGAGCAGCACATAGCAAGCACTTCACATTCGAGCTCAATTTATGCTTCACAAGCATTCTGTGAAGACAACTGCAATAGATCATAAGGACAAGAGCGAACTCTTCTTTATTTAGCTCCTGTAGCTTCAGGTACTAACTGGAAAAAAGCAGGACAGAGCCTTTCTTTGTGAAGAATGACTTGCATGGAGTATTCAGTCCCCAATGAAATCTCCATCTTAAGGCTCTGCCCCGAGCAGAGATGTAAGAAGGAGAAAAGACACTGATTTGTAGCTATTGCAACACAATAAACAGCCTCTCTGCAAGTTTAAGTACCACAGACAACCAAATGTCTTTAGGTACCAGCCCCTACAAGCAACAGTCTTCATTAGGCTATTCCTTCTGTCAACTAGTAACTGTAGCAGCTTCCTGCAACAACAGGCTAAAAATTGAAGACTTTGCAAACAACATCTTGCCCTCAAGTTAAGTCATGGATCAGGGCTTTTTAAGAAGAACCCATTTGGAGTACATCATGATTTCCTCATTCAAAGTCCTCTGCATCAGGAAGGGAGAGGAAATAATCCATTAGAAAAATCAAATCAAATCTAAAAAGTCAGGGATGACTTTTGTCTCAAGAACTCAAAGTTATTTTAAATGTAAATTAAAACATTTTTAATAACTATCCTGTTATTAGAACTGTCACCATCCTGTGTTTGCTTAATCTTTTCACTCTACAAAAGCCCAAAAAAAGACAGGAAGGCAACAAGTCTATCCGTTGGCAAGCAAATACTCTTTGGGGTAGCACTGATTTATCACACTCAGCCCCATTTGTGAAGTCAAAGTCCTGCATAACCCTGCAACTGCCATTTGCCAAGGGTCAAATTGTGCCTTTAGCTGTATTTATGCCACTGGGAAACCTCAGTGGAATCATCTAAGTAGGACCCTAAAACCAAAGTGTTCCTCAGCTTAGCTAAAAATAATTTTGTTGTGTATATTAATAGAAAAATAAATGGGAATGTGTTTTACTTGCAGTTAACATACCTGAAAAACACAGGCTAGAAAAGGAAGAATAAAAGCTACCACGTTGCCAATTCCTTCATGGTCCTCCTGTTCGGATGAAAAAGAAGAGACAAACAACTGCGTCAGCTACAGATTTTAGCAAGTGCCGCTTGGTATTTTAGGATTTCGCTGTATCTCATCAAGTACCTCTCATCCTAGTTTATGCTGATTGACTGTAACAGTGTTAAACAGCAAGATCAATATCACTGAGCACGATACCAAGAACTGAGGCTTATGTGACAATTCCTGCTAAATAAAGCTGTGCCACCATCTAATCAGGACACTCTTTTTTTGGTTTTCCCCTTTTAAGGGTTGTTTACAGTTTCACATGTGTTTAAAACAAAATTTTACATAAAAGCACCTCAAAAAAAACATAAGAATAGCAAAAAAATAAATAGTGCAGCCAGCTTGACAAGATTCAAATATTTCTCTCTCCAAAGAAGGAGCAGAACAGGCTCCTTTCATCTGGTTTACCAGATAATTCCTTCCTTTGCCTCTTTCACAGCGTTACCTGAAATGAATTCTCTGCTAGGTGAACTCCTCGAATGAGGTTCAAAGCTCCACACAGGATGTTCAGAACAAGCGACAGAATCCCCAGGGGAGTCACGGGTTGCATTCTATAAGTAGGGACTTAAAAAAAAAGAAAGTAATTACATTTGTCAAAATTTACACTAATGCTTTGAATCTTTTAACATAAAACAACTCAAATTAGCTTAGATGGTTTTTAAATAATATTAAAATCTTTCATGCTTGCTCCAGAGAACAGAATTATGAACACCTTATTTGTTGTTACATTACACTGTTCAGTTCTTTAGACCTCTAGAGATCAGCAAGAGTATTTTTAAAGTACTTGTACAGTATTTCTTAAGTGGATTAAGCAACAGAATTTCTTCTTGAGCTATTTGGCATCAGCATCCCTTATAGTGCTCGTAGATATCTGTCAGCTTTGTATCTGGTTTCACCTCAGGGTTTCCATACAGCAATTGCTAGAATACAACAGTAACAGCCAAACACGTCACAGAATCAATTTGGTTGGAAGAGACCTTTAAGACCATCAAGTTCAAAATCTGATGGGTCTTCAATATTCTGCTGCTGCAACAGTTATTGATGTCTGGATGATACTAGTACGTGACAGAAGGGAAATGTCCTTCACAGAACTGCTGCTCTTATCTCTTGGCCTCTCAGACCAACAAAATGTGGCTAAAATTGGGGCCAAGGAATTAAACTGGATGCTCTTGGTTTAGTCTCTGAGCCAAGCTGTAAAATGCGTTACAGTTCCCTTTCTCCCAGCCTGTCCACATCTCATGGGTAGTGAATTCATTAAATTACTTAGGCTGGAAAAGACTTTTAACATCATTGAGTCCAACTATTTCCCCAACACTGGCAGGTCACCACTAAACCACATCCCTCACCCCACATCCCCATGGCTTTTTAACATCTCCAGAGATGGAGACTCCACCACTGCCTTGGGCAGCTTGGTCCAGGCCTGGACAAGTCTTTCAGAGAAGAAATTGTTCCTCATGGCAAATCTAAACTTCCTCTGGGGCAACTCGAGGCCATTTTGTCATTTGTTCCTGGAAGAAGAGCATGATCCCACCCTACTCCAACCTCCTGAACTTCAGACAGTTGCAAGAGAGAGAAGGTCTCCCCTCATCCTCCTTTTCTCCAGTTAAACCTCACTCAGTTCCCTCAACTGCTCCTCAGAGCACTTGTGCTCTAGACTCTTCCCCAGCTCTACTGCCCTTCTCTAGAACCACTCCAGCCCCTCAATGTCCCTAGGGCAGTGGGGGGAGGGTGGGGGGCCATAACTGAACCAGAATTTGATGCAGGGCCCCACTGGTGCCCAGTACAGTGGGATGATCCCAGTCCTGCTCCTGCCGGCCACATCAGTGCTGACAGAAGCCAGCACGTTGTTTGCCTTCTTGGCTATCTCAGCACACTGCTGGCTAGTCTTCAGCTGTTGTCAACTCTGCCAAATCATTTATCTCCTTCCTTTCTCACCTTCTCCACTACTCCTACTTACCACTCACATTCCAAACACTGCATGTTTGGGTTGATCTAATTGATGCAAACCTAATTAAGGTCAAGGCAATTATTATAAAGCTATATTTACCTTTGGGACCTGCCTCTTCTAATTCAGGGGTTTGGTTGTCCAGAAGCTCACCTATTTCTTCTCCTAGCTAGTCCAACAACAGCTACCACACCTAAATACTCACCTACATTTCATCCATGCCTTGCATCACCACAAGCAGAACACTATCAGCAGAACAACAAGCAGCTCAGATACCAAATCCAGATCCTCTCCTGCACCAACAGCCAGAAGACACAGAACCCCTCAAGAAGTCTTCCCAGCTCTCAGCATCTTCTGCCTTCTGTCCAGATGTCACTATAGTAGATACATCATGCAACCATCTCTGGTTTTGTTTCAGCAATGGATGAAACACCCTAACAGCGTAAATATTGCAAGGTTTAAGATAGGAGAACCCTTTCTAGAGAGATTCTCATTCTAGAGAGGTTTTGATAGAAAATTTGTGACAGAATTTATTCCTAAGTTCTAATACAAATCTCCCCTTCTAGCTTGAAATCATCCCCCTTGTCCTATCACTACAGTCTCTCGTAAAAAGTCCCTCTCCAGTTTTCCCGTCAAGTGGAAGGCTGCTAGAAGGTGCCCCTGGAGCCTTCTCTTCTCCAGGCTGAAGAGCCCCAACTCCCTCAGCTTGTCCCCACAGCAGAGGTGCTCCATTTCCTTATGGCCTCCTCTGGACTCACTCCTATAGTTCCATATCCTTCTTATATTGGGAGCTCTAGAACAGGATGCAGGACTCCGAGGTCTCACAAGAGCAGACCAGAGTGGGGAGAACCACCTCCCTCGACCTGCTGGTGACTCTTGTTTTGATCCAGCCCAGGACACACTTGACCTTCTGGGCTGCACAGTCAAACACTAATTGGGATTCAAAACCGATTTGGCTCTTCACGTAGAAAAGTTGAGCCCTTCAGAGTACAAGCACCACACAGAAGATGTTCTGGGGACTGAGGATTATCTCACACCCAGGAAAAATGCATTGGCAGGTCTGAACATACACTGAACAATCCAGTGAGAACATGCCTCATCCAATGAAGAGATTGAAACTTCAGCCTACAAAAGATTTTCTGAGCTATTTAAGCACAGTCTGACACAAAAGCTTGTATCATGTTCTATTCAGTCTCTTCAAGGCTCAGCACAACAATGGACTGACAATGAGACCCATGCTCAAAGCTCCAGATAAAGAGAGCACTAGGAGAGCAAAATGAAATCAGGCACAAACATTTTAAAATAAAATACCAGCACACAAAAAGGCAGAGATGTGAGACATCTTCAAAAAAAATCACCTTAAAAAGGACTGTGTGAAAGATTCCCTGTGTTGCCTGCAAAAGACTGAGAATATCCATCAAAGGGAGCAAAATGCTGCATAATTTAACAAATAGCACAATTCATTCTTCTACTCCTTGGAGCTGGGTCTGCTGTGAAAACTCTCCCTCTCTGCAGAAAGCTGCTTAGACTTCGCATTTCTTCTGGATGTACAACTCAGCATCCTCCAGTTTTATCAGCTGGGCCCATACTGAGACACAGGGTGAGGCTTTGAAAACAACAGCTGAGTTGTGTAGACGCTGAGCAAAGACACAACACTGGTGGCATTTTAGCAGGGAGTGGGCTCGGTTTAGTTAACAAAGGAAGGAACAAACTGAAGAAAGAATGGGGGGAAAAATGTTGTACATTTTAAAAAGGTTTTCTTTCCATATTCACCAACAAGGAACAAAACTTTACCCTTGCATTGGAAGTGACCTTCCAATCCCTGAAAGGGGCCTGTCAGAAGGCTGGGGAAGAACTGTTCACAAGGGCAGCGAACAAGAGGTCTTGGTTTTAAGCTGGAAAAAAGTAGATTTAGGCTGAACATCAGGAGAAAGTTCTTTAATCTGAGGGTGGTGGATCCCTGGAACAGGTTGCCTCAAGAGGTGGTGGAGGCTCCATCCCTGGAGACGTTCAAGGTCAGGTTTGATGGGGCTCTGGGCAATCTGTTCTAGTTAGAGGTGTCTCTGCTTGTTGTAGGGGATTGGACTAGATGACCTTTGGATGTTCCTTCTAAATCTATGATTCTGCAATTCTATCATGACTTTTACAACTACTTTCACACTAAACTGAAAGGCCAGGGTATATGATTGTTGAGCTTTAAGACAGGAACCAACTATGACCATGCAAGAAGAGAGACATGTGGATCAATCCGTTGATTGATCTGTTCTCACTACAAAATGCAAAAACAATTCAGTTCTCCTGTAACTTCAGCGTACGCCAGCAGAGTCATAATATAAATAACATTAATAGGGGAACAAACACTACCCGCACAGCTAAACTTAGAGCTGAGAAGTGGGATTCAGCTGGTAGGTGATGAGAAAAGTAGGGAGACATAAGCCAGGAAAGCTGACTCCAGCTGAGGGAAACAGATGAGCATAAACATGATCCTTAAAATAAAGGCAGAACAATCTGTAAGAGTATTTGTATTAGAGCAGAGAGAACAGCCATTAATACAAAGACAGATGGAAAGCAAAAAGAAAGCAATTAAGAATATGGGGGAAACTGAAAATACATTTCTGATCCATGGACACGGACAAGCTTGCAAATGTTTACTGGCACTGGAAACTGTTCACACTAGTGCAAAGAATTTATGAGCCCTGTCGCATCATGAAAATGTTTAACCTTCAAGCAGAGTTCTGAGAGCCTGACTCGCAAATAATCTTGCAGATCTATTTTTTTCTTCCTCCTGGCCACTGTCCCTGCTATATTTTAACTTAAAATAGTTATGTCAAATTACATTCCAGCTCATCCACCAGAAACAATAAGAGTAAGCAATTGGACCTTAATTTTATTAGTGTTTCATAAGCCAAGAACAACAAAGGAAGAGGAAACACAAGGTCATGGCACTGAAGCCACATTTAAACCAACATGCTAATAGGATTAAAATGGTGTAATGGGGACCTGGCAGTGCTATGTTAACGGTCAGAGTCAATGATCTTAAAGGTCTTTACTATCCTAAACAATTCTACAAATTAATCACTTTATTTCTAGAGAAACTAGGCAGGACTTGGACTTTGCAACTGAAACACAAACAAGATACCAGCTGGACAATAATTAAGTACTTTTGAAAGCAGGTAAAATCTTGGAATCATCTAGTTCCAACCTCCTGCCATGGGCAGGGACACCTCCCACCACACCAGGTTGCTCAGAGCCCCATCCAACCTGGCCTTGAACATTTACAGGGATGGAGCAGCCACAATCTCCCTGCTGAACCTGCTCCTCAGCACTCTCACAGGGAGGAAATTCTTTCTAAGATCTAATTGAAATCTACTCTCAGTTTAAAGCCCTTGTCAGTGTTCTTATAAAAAAGGTCCCTTGTCAAGCCTCTGGGTTGTTTCACAGACATACACATCCTCTTCCAGAATTACAGTCAAATGCAATACGTTTTCAGGAATAAAGCAAAAGGAGAAAGCAAAGAGAAGAGGGCAAACCAAGGTAGTTTAGGGATAAGCTTTACCCTCAGATCTTACTATGCTCATCTTTTCTTTCTTTTGGACTGTAATATCAGATTGTGCAACAAGCAATAAATTGTGAAGATTCTTTTGCCAAAGAATACTGAATAAGCAACGGCTTTAACAGCAGGAGAACTTAAAATGGAAAATAATAAGTCCAGTTACAACCATACAGAGAAGCTGATAGAAAAGATGGCATCAGAGTCTTTAAAATGTCTTTTCTCAAAAGTAACAAGTGATAGGACAAGAGGAAATAGCCTCAAGTTGCACCAAGGGTGGTTCAGGTTGGACATTAGGAAAATCATCTTAATGCAAAAGGCTCATCAGGCTGTGTAACAGGCTGCCCATGGAGAATGTTGATTTGCCATCCCTGGAGGTGTTGAAAAGTTGTGTAGATCTGGAGCTTAGGGATAGGGTTAGCAGTGGGCTTGGGACATGTGGGTTAATGTTCGGACTTGATGATTTTAAAGGTCTTTTCCAACCTAAGCAATTCCATGATTCTGAAGGCCCTCATGTATCTGCTGCTGTAAGACAATGGTTTTTTTTATTTCATATACAAATATGTATGTTTCTCAGTTCAAAAGGAACTGCTGCTGCTAACATTTTCTCCTGTCATTTGCAAAGGAAACTTTGAACTCTATGGTCACCTGGGTGTAGTAGTAACTTACCAACCTCCACATGAACGCCTGCGTGCCCACCATTTGCTATCCCATTCATGAGCTCCGTGTCCTCTAGTTTCAGTTGAACTGGAGGCTGGAACTTCAGCTCCTCCTCAATCTTCTCCCTGTTGGCTTTTGCTAGAGAACCTCTCGCACAGTTAAAACGACGTTTCACTTTCTGAATAACATTATCTGAAATAACAGAAAAACACACTTCAATTACTTCCACAAAAGTGCCTTCAGCAATTATTAATCAAATAATGGTATTCTTTTTTCATTGGTTTTTGGTTTTAATTCCTTCAGATCTTATTAGTTTCAAGTATAAAATTTCACCGCTGGTTACAGCACAAAAATATTTTTCCCAGGCTTTTTATATTACACTCACTCCCTGATGGATACTTTAAATCTCAGTGTCCTGACTGCCAGTGGACCGAAAACAAGCTATCACATTCCAAGGAGATGCAACACACCTTAAACTACTCATGAGCTACCACAAGAAGTGATTCCACGAGTTTTAAAGTCAAGAATTAGTTTTTTTCCAGTACAGAGATGAAATAATTAAACCCACATTTGAGCGATGAAGCAACTCTGATGGGCACAGGCAATTCCATCAACATCCAAGCTACAGATCTACATTCAGATTACCCTGCTTCATCTCTCACACTTTAAATTTAGATACCATTTGCAAGCAAATTCCACTAAAATGTGGCTGCTGGTTCGACCCGAGTGGCACTGAGACAAAGTAGAGAATTTATCCGAGTATGAATTGTTCACACCTCCAGAGCTGAAGCAGGTCACTGAGGATTCTGCCATGTCCTATTTAACTGTGCAAACAAACTGGGAAATTCAAGCTATTTCAGATGCTTAAGGAAATACAAATGCAGAAACATTTATTTTGCTACTATATCCTCTATGTAAAATTCATATCCTTAAGATACACTGATGCTAGAAGTCTTCCACAGGTTGACCACAGCTACTACTGGATACGATAGACTTTTAGTAGCTTAAATGTGAGTTTTGAGACCGCACAGAATGATATTATGTTGTGCCATTAGCAGTCCTTAGAAAAAAATCCTATATGTTCTATAAGTCAGCCTGCTATAATTAACCATGAGAAACAGGCAAAATGCTAAAATCTTAGGTATCAAGCTCATCTTAGATCAAAGCACAAGAAAGAAATAATAAAATACAGTATAATAAGAAAAATAAACCAAAAAAGAATGTTTAAAAAAAAAAAAAAAGAGTAAATTTGGATCCCAGCATAAAATTACATCAATGCCTGGAATGTTCCCTGCAAGGAATCTACCCCAAACAAAAGATGGCTGTGTATGATTTCCTTGGGCATTTCTCAATTGTTGAAGCTTGACATTAACACTGGATGGATTATGTGCTAAGCCACCACTATTACCTTACCCTTTTCCAGGAAAAGAGTTTCTCAATGCAAGGGAATTGTGTTTACCAAAGGCAGACCAGTAGAGCAGCTGCCACTTGGCAAGGAAAAAACTTCTATCAGGTTAAAAAAGAAAACATTAGACATGATTATGTGAATCTCAGTCACGGCAGAACTAATGCTGCCCATAATAATCTATTTGTCTTCTTTTTTTTTTTTCCTCTAACCATCTGCCTCTACCTGTCTAATTTTTTTTAATTAAGTTAGAGGGTGTTTTTCAGAGTTTTTTCTCTTCTGCTTATTTACTAATCGCTGCAGCATTTAGTTCATCTATTGCAGGGGATCTCAGGAACTGCAAACCCAATAATCTAATCACAGCTACAAGATCCCTCCCTCCTCCTACACAAGCACCCACATAGATCAATTTTATGATGAGGCGTTGGCCAGGAGACATCATTCAGAATCATAAAAGCAGCAGACGCAGGATTTTTACTATGAGAGAGCAAAGTTACAAACCAAATTCCAGAAAAGCATAGGGTCTGGAAGCTAAACCGATGCTTGTTGTATCATAAGAAACAGCAAATTCCCACTGAAGCTCTTCCAGGAAGCAAAATGCCATGATGGTAGAGTAACTACTGGAACAGATGGCCATGCAGGCAATGTCCCCAGCAGACAGGAAACTAGGATTGAAAAAGAGAAAAAAAAAGTAATGTTAACACAAAAAGAGTCTCAGACTAACAGAAGCACTTTGATTGGAAGAGACTTTCAAGATAATCAAGTCCAAGCTTTGACCCACCACTACACCATGTCCCTCTGCACCAGGTCCACATGTCAGTTAAATCCCAGTGACTCCATCACTGCCTCAGGCAGCCTGTTCCAATGTTTGATAACCCTTTTGGTGAAGAAATTCTTCCTGACATCCAGCCTAAACCTCTCCTGGTGCAGCTTGCAGCCATTTCCTCTAGTCCTGTCACTTGTCACCAGGGAGAAGAGGCTGAGCCCCTCCTCACTCCAACCTCCTTTCAGGCAGTTGTAGAGATCAGAATCTCTCCTCAGCCTCCTTTTTTCCAGGCTAAACAACCCTAGTTTCCTCACAGGACTTGTGCTCCAGACCCTTCGCAAGCCTCACTGCCCTTCTCTGGACATGCTCAATGTCCCTCTTGTAGTGCGTCCCAGAGCTGGACATGACATTCAATATGCAGCCTCCACAGTGCCCAGTAGAGGGGTCCATCCAGGCCCTGCTCATGCCGGCCACACCAGTGCTGACACAAGTTAAAAAGCTGTTGGCCGCCTTGGCTACCTAGGCACACACTGGCTTATATTTAGGCTTAGGCAACTGTCAGTCAGTACCCCCAGATCCTCTTCTGACAGACAGCTCTCCAACCACCCATCCCCAAGTCTGTTGTCTACCAAGGGGTTGTTGTGATTCAAATGCAGAACTTCGCTTTGTTGAACCTCACACCATTAACCTTGGCCCACTGATCCAGACTGTCTGAGTTCCTCTGTGGAGCCTCCCTACCCTCCAGCTCATCCCACATCCATCCCACTTGGTGTAACCTGCAAACTCATTGAGGGTGCCCTCAATCCCATCATCCGGATCATTGATAAAAGTATGAAAGAGAACAGGCCCAGTACTGAGCCCTGGGGAACACTACTGGCAACTGGACACCAGGCATATTTAACTTCATTCCCCACCACTCTCTGGGCCCAGCCAGCTGAACACAAAAGGTAAACCATTATTTTGGTCAAAATGAAACATACAAACTACACTGATGGAACAGACTGCAAAAATATATTGTTCACTGAGCCGTAACAGTCCCGCAGCCACTGTAGATTAACTCTCATAACTTGTTCAGTCTGTCTGGGCACAATAAAGATCACCAGTAAATTGCTGCATCAGTAAAAGCTGAGGACTGCCTTGAAAACATTGGTAAGAAAAGAGATGGGCAGAAAACATCACAGGCAAGACTTTGAAAGAAATGACACAAAGTACAGGAAAAGGATGCTGAGGGGACACTTGAAAGGAGGTGGTAGAGGTGGGGGTTGATCTCTTCTCACTAGGTACAAGTGATAGAACAAGAGGAAGTGGCCTCAAGTTGCACCACAGGAAGTTTACGCTGGACATGAGAGAAACTTCTTCATGTAAAAGGGTTATTAGGCTTTGGAACAGGTTGCCCAGGGAGGGGCTGAATACATTTCAAGGTTGTATAGATCTGGAGCTTAGGGACAGGGTTTAGCTGTGGTCTTGGGATTGTTGGACTCTATGAGCTTAAAGGTCTTCTCCAGCCTAAATGATTCTATGTCTCTATAAAACCAAGTAAGCTTGTTCACAGGCAGCAAGCAGAAGAATTCCTTGCTCTCCTTGAGTATCACAACTGCACAAGATGTTTGTTAACAAGAGAGCTAAGGAAATCTTCCCTTCCACATTACACACTTTCCACATTTTTATTTATTCCTTGTGCTGCCTACTTGGGGTTTGTGGCTTTGATCAGCTTCATGATAGTCTGATTATGCTAGGTACATTCTTCATGCCCTCAGCTCCCAGCCCAGAATCGACACTCTGTCTGTGCAAAACTTCCTCTTCCCAGTTGTCAATAATTTATGGCCTTTTTGCCAGATATCGGTTTGCACTCTTGTAATGTTATAGCCCAACACATAACTGCTTCGGCAGAGAGTTCAGAAGATTAAAAGCAGCAGAACATGTCAGTATTACAGGGCAGGAGTTTGCTTTGAGGGAAAAGGTATTAAAATGCTGATCTCTACTTTTCCAAATGATTAAGGGGAGGTTCTCCAACTGCTCTCCCACAAAGCGATATATCAGTTTTATCTCAGGGTCACTTGAAGTTTTCTTACATGTGCAATCACAAGCTAAAACTCATTTTTAGAACTAAATTAAACAGTCTCTGAGTAAAAAGGGTTTGCAGTTTAGACTAAACTAATTCCTCAGCATTTTCATCTTAGAAGGCATTTGTAGAAGTCTAAGATACTCCAATTCATAAGCGTAACATGTATTGCCCATCGAGCAATATCTGAAATCAGGTTTCAAATACCGCTTGGAGGTTCCAGACTGGTGGCATTTCATATTGGACTTAGGCTCTACAGAACATAGCTAAAGCTCAACTAACCCCCAGGATAATGATTTCTAAAATTCAAGTCAAAAAACCCCCATCCAAGCAAGAGCAGGGACTTACTGTATGCTAAGGTCACGTCCTTTTGCCGTGCCTCGACTTGGGTACTGCGCCAGGACAGAGGATAATGCCTTTAATCTCTTCCTGCATTCCAGAAAGTCCTGGCTGAAATGAAAGTCTGTGGAGGCTGAGAGGGGAAGTCCATCCCTCACCCGCACCACACAGGCAAAGAAGATCATGGACATTCTCCACTGGAGTATTCATGAGGACAAGCTGAAAACAAAACATTGAAAGGTCATGGCTGCTGTGAGATTTGCCTCTCCTGGACAAAAAGGTGAGACAGAAGACTGACATAACAGTTGTCTAGCTGAAAAATATCACTGATTTCCCTCCTGCTTTACCTCAAGCCTACAGGAAGGCTGGAGAGGGACTTTTTATGAGGGACTCTAGTAATAGGACAATGGGGAATGGTTTTGAGCTGAAAAAGTGTTGATTGAGATTAGATCTTAGACAGAAATTCCTCCCTGTGCGGGTGCCAAGACACTGGAACAGGTTGTCCACAGAGGTTGTGGTTGCTCCATCACTGGAAGCGCTCAAGGCCAGGCTGGATGGGGCTCTGGGCAGGAGGCTGGAACTGCACGATCGCTGATGTCCCTTCCAATCCAAACCATTCTGTGACTGATGATCAGAAAAGCTGAGTGAAGCTCTTAAAAGTGTTTATGGAACCAGACCAACTCCTCCTGACATGCTGTGTCATCACCGGTGTTGCTCACATTTGCATGAGTGTTGCAGTTACCCGATTTTCTAGTATAACCCGTAACACAAAAATAATTTTTAGGCTGTCAGGTTCTTTTTACAGAAACAACTAGGACTAAATATAGAGTAAAAGTTGCCCTCTCTTGACATCTTAAGAGGTCATAGATTCTCCCGTGAAGTTCTTAGTGGGATTTACCTGGTACATTCAGCACATGCACGAGATCTGTCCTTCATATACACCATGGGTATCCAGGGCAGGACACTAGAAGACTAAAGCAGCAGCTCACAGTGTCTCTGAAAGGCAACAAATAATCAGGAATGTTGCAGAAAATCAACTAATGACTCATACAAGCACAAGTATTGACACTGTAAGATCTTCCTTGTGGTGGCTAAACACAACCCACAAAGTATTCTGCCTAAAAGAAAACAACTCATTTTCTTAGCCAATATATGATCTCAAAGACCATAGGATATCCCTGGATGTGTTTAAAAGTCATGGAGATGTGGAGGTTAGGGATATGGGCTTGGGATAGTTGGATTATTGGTTAGACTGGACAATCATAAAGGTCTTTTCCAACCTAAACAATTCTAAGACTGTATCATTCCTGCCTATAGAGGGGCTTTAATGTCTAAAAAGAGTTTAGTTCTTGTCACAAGCAGCACTAAAAGGGCCTCATTTCTGCTCCACAGGAATTATTTCCAGATAACTTGTAGAAACAATCCCTCTGTCAGAGGTGGCTGCAATTTGCCAGTGAGTTAAAGCAAGAAATAGAAGAGAATAACTTGATAAGGTTCAACAAGGGCAAGTGTAGATGCTGCAGCTGGGGAAGAACAGTCCCATGGATCAGTACAGGTTTGGAACTGACCTGCTGGACAGCAGCTCTGCAGAAAAGAATCTGGGGGTGCTGGTGGACTGACCATGAGCCAGCAGTGGGTCCTTGTGAGCAAGAAGGCAAATGAGCTCTCCTGCAAAAGATCTGCTATCAGTCAGGAGCAGGTAGCCTTCCAAATCAAACATGTTTCACTGGCATTTGAATCAATGCTCCTCCTTTGGAGAAGACACCTGCTGTAAGGTTCTATCAGACTATCACTGCTGTACTCATGCTAAAGGCTTGATTTTGTGATTTTCCCATCTACCTGCCCATGAATGCTGGGTCATACTGCCTAAGGAAATTGGGTTTACACAACACAACAAAGTAGCTGCAAGACTGGATAACAGTACCTGTCATGACTTCTGAGGAGATCAAAAAAATGCATTAATTTTTTGTAATTCAGGGCTTTACTTCACATGTAGCACAGGCTTAGCTAAAACAGATCAGAGCAAACATTACCACATAGAAGAAAGTCTAAAAATAATGAATTTATTCCGCTTCACCTGTAATCTACTTCTGTAAAACTTCTTGCTTGAACTCTGCTCTGCTGAGAGGCCCCTGCAGTATTGGGTCCAGGTCTGGGCTCCTCAGCACAGAAGAGACAGAGGAGGCCCCAGAACTGCCGCTCTGAGTGTGGAACTAGGTGCTGTGAGGCCAAGTTGGAAGAGTTGGGGTTCTTTAGCTGGGGAAGAGAAGCTTTGGGGAGACCTCAATGCAGCTGTTATTGGCTTAAAGGAGTTGATAAGAAATACAGGAAGGGAATGCATTTATAGCAGGAGCTGTTGTGACAGCACAGGAGTTGATGGTGAAACTAAAAGAGGGAGATTCAGACTAGGTACAAAGAAGAAATTTTTTTACACTGAGGGTGGTGAGACGTGAGAATAAGCTGCCCAGAGAAGCTGTGGATGCTCCATCTCTGGAATCATCCCAGATCAGGTCGTTTGGGGCTCTGAATCACCTACCCTACTAGATGTCCCTGCTCACTGCTGTAGGATGGACTAGATAAGCTTTCCAAGTTTAATGACTTCACAAGCCAGGTCTGCCACGTCAGTTGTAAGTGAACACAGTCTATCACAACTTACTGGACTTATCAATGTGTGCATGTAATTCAGCGAATCTTTGATACTACTGTTTCAGCTTGACCCACCCTCTCCTGCTCCAGTCTATCTGCATATGATTAGCAGCCCAAAGTATCTACAATGGACTTTATACGTGGCACAGGCCTTTGAACTCAGGTTCCAAACTTTGACAACTTACTCATGGTTTGATTTGATAGAGAACTGTGCTGCATTCAGAATTAATCACATTGTAGTCAGGCCTCCTATTCGCTTGTCACAAAACTTTGAGCAACGTTTCAGGAACAAGTTATAATTTATAAGTGCAGTGAACAAAGCTTGTATTTTCATCTTTGTGCACCTAAGAACACTCCAGAAAAAAAATGGTTTAGCATAAGGCTTGTATCAGTGGTTTGTGTAACGTTCTCTAGTGACTACCTAGGGATTAATAAGGCAGCCATAAGCAGCCATCTCACACTTTACCATAGCATTACACAAGCTTCATCGAATAAGAGGATTAGACCCAGTTCTTAAAGGCCAGACTTCTCCCAACACTAGACAAACCTTATGGTCTGTATGCAGAAGACAGTCTACACTCAAAAGGCAAAGGAATTGTTTTACTTCATCACCAAAAGCAGAAAGTTTCCTTCTAAGAAGAAACGCCTTCTTACCAAGATCTCTCTCTACCATTTCCCTTCTCACTAGAAGTGGCCCATGGGGTAGTTTTAAACCCAACAACCTCCTACTCTCCTGTATCTTGTCAAGTTCTGATCTACCTACTGAAGGAAGAGTAAAAAGTTTTAGTGAATATTTAGTCACAGAGAGCTGCAGGTGTGATGCCAGAATACAGGAGAGATTCAGGTTGACTGAATCAAATACAAAATGTTTAACAGAGCTGCACTTCAAGTGCTGGTTTCAGTCTTAACCAAGACAAAAAGGATTTGAAACACAGGTCATGAGGTGTTCACAAGGCGGATTCAATACTCTTCTCACATAGATAAAAAGGCAAATCTGAAATGTTGTTAAGTTTCTCATCTTCTAGGGTTGCATCTTTCTAAGGTATTTATCAGTTTCTTCCCACCTTGTCTCTCAGTGCTCACAGCAGTGCTGACCAAGCTGTCACAGACAACAGCAACCCTAGAGATTCAGAGAGGAATACAAATAATTCGGAACCATGCTACTACCTCAACTTTTAAAACAGGATTCATGGATATGAAGAGCCTATAGGTTCCTTGAAACACCACAGGCTTTATTCTTATCCCCAAAGGGATGCATATAGAAAGCCACAACAATCCCAAATCTCCTGTCTACAAACAGACTTCTATGAATTACCAGAAATAACATTAGTGACACAAAACTCAGTGGCCAGCTCCCCCACCAATTACACTGCTTCCATGGACAGTTCTAACCCCTGGCAAAACCACACCATTACAATTCTGTAGGGCTCTGAAACTACAGTGTCTCTCAAACATCAGCAAACTTACTTGCTTCCAAATACATACCCACTACCAGCAACCTGTAGCCTCCTAAAACCCATCAGATCATCTCTGTACATTCATCAGGCTACAAAACCAAGGATCCTTCACAGATGCATCCTGTTACACTCACCATGTTCTGCATATCTATACTCTGTTCACCTCTCTATCCCCCACAAACCCAAACCTCCTAAAAGAACCCACTCTTCAGTAAATCCAGACATCTTGAAAGTGATCCCATCTTCATGGCCCCTCTTTCTTAGACTCATAGGTTGGAAAAGACCTTCAAGATCATAGAGCCCAATCATTAACTCAACTGTCCCAAGCCCACTGTTAAACCCTGTCCCTAAGCTCTTGATCTACACAACTTTTAAACACATCAAGGGATGGTGATTCAACCCCCTCCCTGGGCAGCCTGTTCCAAGGCCTGATGACCCTTTCAATGAAACAGTCTTCTTCTAATGTCTAACCCAAACTTCCTTTGGTGCAACTTCATCCCATTTCCTTGTGAGAAGATACAAACCTCCAGCTCTCTACAACCTCCTTTATGGTAGTTCTTGACAGCAATAAGGTCTTACAAGTGTCTGCATACTCCTCCTCAAGACCCCAGATCCACTCCAGAGCTCTCATACCCTCCCATTACCCCCTTCACCTCAACAACTCTGCCAGTCTACTCCAAGCATCCTCAGCATCCCAACATCCCTCAAACCCCCAAAACCTACACCTCCACAGGCGAAACTTCGCATCGAAAAACACACAACCACCCCCAGTTCCAGGCCTGAGCCCCTACTCAGTCTCGCTCACCCCCACCTAGGCCCAGCTCTCCTCACGTCCCGGTGACGCAAAGGGAGACATGGGAGGAAGAAGAGAGGGAAGGAGACCACCCCGTTCCAAGCCCCTCCGCCGCTCACCTGCCCCTTCCCCTCGCCGCGGCCCCGGGACTGTCCCAGCGCTCCTCTCCGACACCACCACAACAAACACAATCCCACCACTACAGGTCCGGGCCCGGCCCGCCCCGCCCACAGAGGCGGCGGATAGAGCGGCCGCGGCGCGGGGCATGACGGGAACGGGGAGGCCACGGCGGGCTGGGGAAAGCCCCTGTGGGAGGCCCCGGGGCTGGTGAGACCCTCCAACCGCCTGGTGGCGGGTTCCTGGCGTGGGTCACGCAGCCTCGCACCCGCAGCGACTCCGAGTTCACAGAATCATAGAACGGTTTAGATTGGAAGGGACCTCAGAGATAATCCAGTTCCAACTCCTTGCCCATGGCAGGGACACCTCTCACCAGATCAGGTTGCCCGGAGCTACATCCAGCCTGGCCTTGAACACTTCCAGGGTTGGAGCAGCCACAGTCTCCCTGGGCAACCTGTTGCAGTGCCTTAGCACCCTCATAGGGAGGAATTTCTTCATAAGATCTCATATAAATCTCCCCTCTTTCTGTTTGAAACCATTCCCGTTGTCCTGTCACTACAGTAGCTTGTATAAAGTTCCCTTCCAGCTTTCCTGTAGCCCCTTCAGGTACTGGAAGGCTGCTAGAAAGTCCTTCCAGAGCCTTCTGCAGGCTGAACAACCCCAGTTCCCTCAGGCTATCTTAATAGCAGAGGTGCTTTAGCCCTTTAATCATCTTTGTGGCCTCCTCTAGACTCGCTCATACAGTTCCATGTCCAGAACTGGACACAGTATTGCCAGTGAGGCCTCACAAGAGCAGAGCAGAGGGTGAGAGTCACCTCCCTTGCCCTGTTGGTGACACTTTTGATCCAGCCTATTGCGCTGCACTTGCATGCTGCCATCTCATGCTGAGCTTCTCATCCACCAACATCTCCAAGTCTTTCTCCAATGGGAGGGGTTTGCCATGGGGGCCATTGCTGGTGGCAGTGCGATTGTTCGAGCTAAGTCTGTGGGAGCCACAGCAGAGGCCACGCAGCAGCCAAAGCAGAGGGGTAACTGATTTTCAGTGGCAAAACCCACAGAGACTTGATCACCACGTCCAACATGGAGTGATCGTACCAGGCTCTTCTGGAAGCTGTTGGCTGAAACAAAACAAAGTTCTTCAGTTCTCATGGTGATGCTTCACAAAGAAATCTCTACCACTCTGTGTCCTCAGTGATAGATTGTTTTTTCTTTTTAATTAAGAGCTGCTGCAGGAGATGAAGTGGGATTCAAGGTAGATTACCTTCTTCTTTTCTTCTAGTGGTGTCAGGCATAGAATAAAGGCAGGATGCTCTGCATCTGAAATGACACCTGTGCCGCAAAGCTGCGGCAGTGACACAACACAACTGCCTTCTCATAGAATCACAGAACATTAGGGATTGGAAGGAACCTCGAAAGATCAAGGGACTTTTATCTGTAAAAGCACAATAAAAAGATTTTAAAAAAACCCCAAACAAATAATTTATAGAATATGGGAGCTCTTAATTGGGAAACAACAGATCAGCTTACTCCAAACACTTGTTTCCTTTCATCCATGCGGAGTGTGTGTGTTATCTTGTTCACTTTAAAGGGAATGTTTCTGCATGAATGACAGCCAGTGCTTTGTAGGTCTCCATCTTACCAACTACACCAAGTTGTATACAATCACAGAATCATAGAGTTGGAAGGGACCTCCAAAGGTCATCAAGTCCAACCTCCCTACAACAAGCAGGGACATCTCTAACTAGAACAGATTGCCCAGAACCCCATCAAGCCTGATGTTGAATGTCTCCAGGGATCAGACCTCCACCACCTCTCTAGGTAGACTCTTCCAATGATCCACCACCTTCAGATTAAAGAGCTTTTTCCTGCTATCCAGCCTATATCTACCCTTTTCCATCTTAAAACCATGACCCCTCATCCTATCATTCCCTGCCCTTGTGAACAGTCTTCCCAAGATTTCTTATCAGTCACTTTCAGAGATTGGAAGGTCACTGTAAGGTCCCCCTGGAGCCTTCTCCAGGCTGAATGACCCCTACTCTGGAAGATGCAGGTTCCTGTAGGAAAATGGGGAGCCTGACACATGATAATGAAGTGCTGCCACTCTGTCTTAAGGCTGCACTGGCCACCAAATGATCCTTTTTTTTCCAGTTGCTCCACCAGGCTGCTACCAGTCACCCAAGAGTGTTCCTCTTTGCCATAGGCAATGGATCCAGGGCAAGAAGTTTTAAAACTAAGTCTAAACAATTATAAGGAAAACAGTGTTTTCATCTGCATCAGCAGCAATCTACCCACTGGTGCTGAAACAAAAAGCTGCTTTATCTTCTGCCACAATTATTGGCTGTAAGAAATGAGAACAATGAAGCTCAGAGCAACAAGTGCTGAACTTCCAAAGAAAACATTATGTGCAGACAGGCTTGAAGCAGATAAGCTGAGATGATCTGTGTCCTGGATGAGAAGCTTTGCCAGGGAATTTGAAGCTAATCTTTGCTTCAATTTTGAAGCAGCACAACCTTATCTCAAAGACAAAACTATAGAGTAAAGCAGAGACTAAGAAAAAAAATCATCCACCACTGAATAGTCGAGTGTCTGAGGAATCTCTCTGTCAATCGCCACACTGAGAAAGCTTGACAACCTCAGTTATTAAAGGGTGTTAGCTATGCACTGAGAACTGGTGATAGCAACGGCGAGTGAAAGCAAACCAGACAGAAAACTACTTACAGCTTCTCAGAATATTCCATTTTTTCCATTTCATGCGTGAAGAAACTTAAAGATATTAAGGAAAAAAAAAAAAACCCCAAGACAACCAAACCCAGGGCACAGTCATAAACAAGTGCAGCTCCTAGCTTGCCAGGCCAGTCGCGTTCAAGACTGAACACAAGGTGATGAAAGATGGTCACGTTGATAAGAGGTGACAAAACAGGCAAATTGAATCCATTTTAAGGTTTTCTGCCACAGAGTGATATGGACTGGGGTTAGCAAACATGAGACACGGCACATTCAGGGACAGGCAGCCTGGCCAAGTGGATGATACAAAATCATGGAATCATGATGGTTGGAAGAAACTTCCAAGATTGAGTCTGACCGTCGACCCAATTATGCAGCAGTCCCTAAATCCCCAGGAAGCTGTGGAAGGGCCTGCCAACACAAGCAGAGCCTTCTCCTCATGCTCGGTTTTACACATGGCCAGCAACTGCAGCCTCACTGAAAATACTTTTGAGGACATTACTCATTTTCTGAGTGAAGATTTGCTGTCGCACCTAAGACAGTGGATCTTGGTGATGGCTGGCAAGTCAAGGTCGCTCAAGACTCAGTCCTGTAGCCACATCTCTTCTGTAGCTGCCACATATCTCTCCCACACTGTGAGCAGGGTGACAGGCTGTCATGAGGGACATCAGTAAACATTTTTCATTACCAACACATCAGCATGAGACACTGGCTGAGCACTACCCTCAGATAACTGTAAACACATAGTAAATTCACTCTCTGAATCCCATTTTAATGTTCATTTCATTACTTTCCCCAAACATCCAAACAAAAGTCTTACATTTTCATTTCCTAGGATTTGGAAAGTAGATTTGTTAACTTTTAGAATATCCTGTTTAATATTGTAACAGGAGGTAAAACCTTCTCTCTATCTGCTCCACATTACTGTAGAATTAAATGTTGCCTTTTGTGATCTAAATCCTCAATTTTGTGAGGGTTTGATGAACACGCAGAAGGTTTATTTGTCTGTTCTCACGCAGTTCAGTCAATCCTATCACATGCATTTAAGAAATGTTGGTTTACAGAAACACTCTCAGGACGTGGGGGTTTGTTTTAAATGTAATAAGAGAAGAGTCAGTAAACAATTTTTTGGGTTTGTCATGTTCATTTGAATGGGTTGTTATTAATAAATAAATGGTACCTTAAGGGTGAAGGAACCGGGATATGGATTCAGACACTTTCTATATCTACAGCCTCTGGCAAGGAGGTCTACAGTTCATCTGTCCCTAGCAAAGAATCATAGAATCATTGTTATGGTTTGAAAGTTGCCCAAACTTAACCCAGGACAATCATTTCCATTGGAGAACACCTTTTACAATCACTGAGTCCAATTACTACTTCAGCTGTCTCAAGGCCACCACTAAATCCTGTTCCTAAGGTCCAGACCTACATGACTTTGAAATACGCCCAGGGATAGTGATTCAATTGCCTCCCTGGGCAGCCTGTTCCAAGGCCTGATGACTCTTTCCATGGAAAAGTTTTTCCTAATGTCCAAACTAATCTTTCCCTGGTGCAACTTTAGACCATTTCCTCTTGTTCTATCACTCTTTACTTGTGAGAACAGACCAACTCCCACATCTCTACAACCTCCTTTGAGGTAGTTGTAGACAGCAATAAGGTATCCTCTCAGCCTCCTTTTCTTCAGACTATCCAACCCCAGCTCCCTCAGCCTCTCCTCACAAGTTTTGTTCTCCAGACCCTTCACCAACCTTCTTGCCCTTCTTTTGACCTGCTCCAGCTCTTCAATTGTCTTTCTTGTGCTGAGGTGCCCAAAACTGAAGAACCTGTTCACGCTCTATTTTTACTGAAAGATGTAGATTTCTCCATATGTCTGTGGTGTTTTTTCCTTTAATCATGGATTTACAATGAGTTCTCATGTTTGTTTCTGATCATGACCTACACATAGATTATTTCCACAGTTCCCACATAGCCTGCAACAGCTAATTCCTAGTTTAACCAGTAGTTTTATTCCCTCAAGAATAGCAAACACCAGAGAAATTAATTCTTTACAGTTATCCCCATCTCATTTCTACATTGCTTGGAGCAAAGTGATCAGAGTGATGTGTAGGGAACTGTCAAAGGCATTAAATAAATAGTCAAGCAATAATATTTTAAACCAATGGTCTAAAACAGGCTCATACTGACTGAGTGTAATACAACTTGGAGTCTTAGCAAAAAAGTAGTTTATTCTCACTGCAGTGTTCACAGCTTCTGTCATTACTCAGAAACATCAGAATCATTAGACAGGATCAGCTGAGTCTGTCCAGAGGAACAACCTGACTTCATCAGTAACCAGAGCAAGAAAAAAAGAGGTGATGCAGCCCCTTCTATGTAAAAACTTTAACAGTTCCCAGGTCTGTATTAGAGCTGAGTCCTACGGACAAGTTAGTGCAACCAAAGGAGCCGTGCAGAAGGACACTGCAAGTGTTTGAAGCCAATGCTGCCGGCTGCTTTGAGGAGGTTTCATATTGCGTTCACCCTTGAGTCAAGCAGCAGCTTGGAATACTTTTATCAGCAGGAAGCTCTATGTACTTTGACTTTTAGAAGTGATAATTCAGATGTGATTTCTGCTAAATGTAGCCTCACCAACACAGTTTAATTCTGCTCTCTACTTGTGGTCTACGTGAAACAAGGACTGAAGGACACAGTATGTCTGCAAAGGGAATTAGGAATCAAGTCCATGTTTATACTGGTAAAGAATCCCATGACTTTAATATTTACTTAAATGTGCAGGATGGGAATAAGCTTTAATTTTATTATATTAATCTGACCTCCTTCTTCCTCTTCTGCAGCTCAGGCAAGGACTGAGGACCAACCCTTTGGTTGTGTTGAAATACAGCCCTCAAGCCCAAGGTCGGAAGAGAGGGTTCATGTTCAAAGACACCAGACTTGTCACAGCTCACTCTTCCAGTGTAGCTGTTTGCACAGCAACATGATCCAAGGTTTCAGCTGCCTTCTGTCAGGGTTGACCCTCAGCACCAGCAGCTAAAGCTTTAGGAGTGGCAGGGAAGGGGTTGCAGAACCTGTTGGTGCACTCAACCCTGTGATAGCCACCTCTCTCCTGATCTTTGTTCCCACACCTTACAGTGGCCCAGCTTCGGAGAAGCACATGGTGTGAAATGCCCAGTGTGCAGACATTAGCCTTCATGTGCCAGATTCACCTTGAGATGTTCACCACTAGGGCTACTAATTCCGAATGCAACACTGTAGATGATCCAAAAAGACTCTTCCATTGCTGGGATCAACCATGGAGGGGCAACCATATGTCGAGTGAGGTGTTTCCACCTAGCTTCCAAGAAGTTGGCAGTCACTGCACTACTCTGGGAGTGTGGCTGAGGGGGGAAATCCTGTGGCTGGGGCAGGGGCATGGTCCTGGGAGTGCAGGATAGGGCAGGACAGAGCCTCAGCAACCAGGTGCTGCCATGATCTGAAGCCTTGTTTACTGGTTGAATATGTCCACCTAATCCACTGGATGTTTAAGTGTATAATTGTTTGCAGGATTTGATCCTACAAAAAGTTTAATTTTCTCCTTCAATTCCCAACTCAAAAAGATGGAGTTTTAATTACCAAACATCCATGTGTTACTGACTTTTACTTCCCCAATAAACAACAAGGTATTAGGTTCTACTTAGAAACAACTGGGAAAAAAATAAACAATCACAAATGAGCTCTGCCTGGATTATTTCCTGATCCCTATTAGCATTCAGTATCTGATGATTTTGGGGCTGATATTCTGTCTTCTTGAGGTTTTTTTTGCCTGGCTTTTGTCACTCAATCCGCTTGGCTACACTGGAGGCCCAGCTTTTACTTCTATCCCAGAAGGGAAGCGGTGACCTTGGTCTGCAGGCATCTCAGTGTCCCCGGTGGCACTGTCACATAGCTGATGAAGAGATTCTGTCAGATAGCAGCAGATAAAGAGATCCAGGGATTGACAAGTGCTTCTGCCTTACTGTATCCCAGCCAGAAAGAATATTTTGCTTTCACAGCCAGTATTACATGTATTAATCCTTCCCCAGCTGCTTTCAGGGTGATTTTCTTCTTCATCCCAGTCTCCAGGAAGATACAAACTGGAGGTTGTATTTCACTAATTAGCATCTGGCAAATACAGTTTTTATTGTGCTCAAAGAACCATTTTTCCCCTGAGAATTGCAAGGATTAGCAATGGATTTAATGCAGGAGGAGGGACTGTGGCAGCTACTATACTGATACTACGTGGTGAAGTGCAGCCCGCACAGCTACAGGGAGTAGCAGTGGTGTCACCACACACCCGCCTCTGCTTCACGCCCATGTGTCTGCATGTGGTCCTGAGAGATGCCATGGTTGAAATGTCGTCTCTTCCTCCTGTCTAATAGCACATTTCACCAGATCCACGGTGCTGACAGTGTGTCAAGACACTTGTAGTGTGGTTTCACAGCGATTAGAGGCTGGATTGCAACAGGCGTAGGTGAAGCGTCTGTCTCCCAACACAGCTTTAGTTTGCCCTTGGAACAGAGTAATCATGGAATCATAAAATGGTTTAGGTTGGAAGGATACTCAGAGATTATCCAGTTCCAACCCCCTGCCTTGGGTAGGGGCACGTCTTACCACGCCAGGTTGCCCAGAACCTTATCCAACTTCCAGTGCCTCAGCACCCTCACAGAGAGGAATTTCTTCCAAAGATCTAATCTAAATCTAGCTTCTTTTGATGACAGCCCATGAAATACAAGGTTTTAAGGTTCAAGATTCTGGAATAAAAGGAAACTGAGGAAAATCCTAGTTTGTCTTCCAAAACAAAGTTGTTTTGTAGATCTCAGACTAGTAGAATAGAGCAAAAGTCTGAATACTGAAAAGCATTAAAATTCCCTTTTTTGCTTTCACAATCTCATGGATTTCAGTTTTAGGGTGGTTGGACTCAGGTGATGAGCATCTCGAGGTGATGGTACTACTTATGTAAACTGGAATGATGCATCAGGAGAAGGCGAGTCTTCTGCTACCCAGGTAATACCTCTTCTGATGGGGAAAGGAACAGCCTTGCATCAGGTTTATGGAGTGACTCACCCCAATAAACACATGCAAACAAAAATGCTGGAGAAATACACCCTGAGAGATGATGTAACAGAGGTTAAACCACTTAGAAGTAGATTTTATTGGAAAAAAGATTGCTCAAGTACAGAAACTGTAGTGATCCCTTCACCAGATGAGAGCCTCTAGTGATAGGACAAGTTGGATGGGTTCAAGCTAAAAGAGAGGCGACTTAGATTAAATCTTGGGAAGAAATTCCTCCCTGTGAGAGTGCTGAGGCACTGGAACAGGTTGCCCAGGGAAGTTGTGGCTGCTCCATGCCTGACAGTGTTCAAGGCCAGGCTGGAGCAACCTGGTCTGGCGAGAAGTGTCCCTGCCCATGGCAGTGGGTCGGAAGTAAATGATCTAGAGGTTCCTTCCAACCCAAACCATTTTATGATTCCATGATTTCCCGCAGAAGTACTGCTATTCCACATTGATATTTAATCATATCTTTTCTGCCAAAACTCGCTTTTACCCTCTTTTAGATTGAAAACATCACCCTTCATCTTATCGTGACACTCCCTGACCTGCTGGACACCCAGCCCAGGACAGGGTTGACTTTTCCAGCTGCAAGCAGCATGCAAGGCCAGCTTGTGGTTTCATATTTCATTTTCTCAGTCTTCCTCCAAAGATCCCAATTTCCCTGACCTCAACAACTAATGCCTTCGCTCATAAATATTATCTGCCCTAGAAACCTGCCTTTGATAGTGAAGCTTATCCAACTGTGGCACCCCAGCACTTCTGTTATGCATCTGAATTGTCTCACGTTTAGAACATCAGGCTAGTACCTGACCCTGTGCTTGTAAAACTGCAAACAAGAGGCCAAAACGTGAGGAAAATGATTTTGAAAGTCTGTTCAAACAGGGAAACTGCAAAACAAAAGAAAATTAGCAGCCTTGGGAGCAGAGAACGTTTGCTGTAAATAATGCGGTGCACGCAGCCCGGCTTTTGCAAACACTGCAATTACTGTCTGGCTGCCCTAAATCTTCACATTTATCTCGGGAGACTTTCTCCGCTGTCTCTGATTTTTCACGGCTCTTCCCCTGAGCTGCTCCATCCCCAGCAGTGTTGCAACACACTTGTTATTTCTATAGTTCTTCGTTTCAAATAAATGGTGTAGAGGGAGGTGTGAGCGAGTTCGTGTGGTAGGTTGGTGATAATTCAGTCACACCAGACATCAGAAGGTTTTTCTGACAGCAACTTCATCCTACGATTGACACAAGTCAACAGCAAAGGTTGTCTTTAGTGAAGGGAAATGATTGATGTCGCACTCTGCTCCTCATGGTAGAAGGGAAAACAGGAAGAAAATAAAGGCACAGATATGGTTTTGTTTAATGACTTTTTAAACAAAAAAAAAAAAATAGGGGACACAGTTTACTCCAGTTTCTAGTGCCAGGAGGATTTGACTGGGCTGCTTCTTGCTCCTCAATGCCAGCAGGATGCACACAAGAAAACATGGCCATGGAGATGTGATTAAACACTCTCTAATGAAGCCTTCCAATGATTTTCCTTGGTTTATGTGTATTAACCAGACCTGAGTGTATCCAATACCTGGGTCAGAAGTGGTATTCAAGCCTTTTTTTCAGCTATGTGGACCTCAGTCTGGCCAGATCTTGCAGGCATTGGCCATAGCAGTGGAGCTCCACTTCATAGTATTGGGGGAAAAACATTTTCTGGTTCAGCCAGGACCTAAAAGCCCAAGAATTACAGGCTCATAGCTTGTTCTTAATGAGCTCATAACCTCTAGATTTATCGATATTTTTTTGTGGCTTTCCACTGTAAATCAAATGTTACATGGATAATTTACAGTTAGAGGGTTTTCTTGTTGTAAAAGACTCTTTTTTATTTTTTCTTTATACAGTTAAATGTTTCTTGTCTTATAATAGAATACTTCCAGGAATTCAGTGAAACCACTGGCACAGGAAGATCCTGAAGCACTTGTACGAGGTACAAGTAGCATGTTCATGGTGCCGGTGATTGGGAAATTAAGTTTTGCAGCCTTCAAGCCTCTGAATCCACCCTCAGAATCTAAACCTCAGAGGCTAAATCTATGCAGGCACTGTTTTTTCTTGATCTCTCCCCTCTGCCAAGAGTTGTACAGTTCAGCTGTCCCTAGCAAAGAATCATAGAATTGTTCAGGTTGGAAAAGACCTTTAAGATCACCTAGTCCAACCATTAACCCAGTTGTCCCAAGGACACCCTAAACTCTGTCCCAAAGCTCCAGCTCTCCACAACTTTGAAACACATCCAGAGATGGAGATTCAACCCCCTCCCTGGGTAGCCTTTTTCCAAGGCCTGATGACCCTTTCCACAGAAAAGATTTTCCTCGTGTGCATACTGCCTCTCCCATACTGCCATCATGCAAACTTGGTATCAGGATTAATAGCCTTATCCTCTGCTCTTTTTCCCACACCAGCAGATTCACACCGGTTAGGCTGGATGTCAGGAAGAATTTATGCACCAAAAGGGTTGTCAAACACTGGAACAGGCTGCCTAGGGCAGTGATGGAATCACCAACCCTGGAGGAGTTTAAGCAACGTGTGGACCTGGTCCTTAGGGACATAGTTTAGTGGTGACCTGGCAGTGCTGGGCTGAAGCTTGGATTTGATGATCTTAAAGGTCTCTTCCAGAAAAAGATATTCTGTGATTCTGTTACAGCAACAGAAGTCTTGATTGATTTGTGTGGAGAAACGTGAGGGCTCCATTTGGAAATTTCTTTGTGGCTTCGTATGTGGCCAGTTCTAATTACTTGCACTGGGTGGGGAGTTGTGTTGTGCACTGGAAGGGGAGTGGGACTGGAAGCTGGCTGATCCCTGACTGGAAACATCCTCCTGTTCATATGGAGCTAAACACCAGCCCTTTAATTTATCTGGTTGTATTTGGGTTTTACTTTAAGCTCCTGCCACAGCATAAGACAAACTATTCCTGTGTGGAGGCATAAAGATTCTCTCTAGATCACGCTGACAGTTTTATACATCTCTGTCTACCAAGATCTCCTAGTATCAAATGAAGTGAGGCCAAAGCTCTGCACAAATAATTTGCAGTTGTTGCAGAAGAGAGAGAAATTGCCCTTCCCAAACAGATCGATGTGGTTTCCTGTCTCCAACAGTGGTCAGTGCTGAATGTTTCAGCAGACAGTATAAATCCTCCCTATGCAGCCTCCTCTGGCCGTCAGCGCACACAGTGCCCTTAATTGTTCAATCCAGAAAAAGAATTTCTTCCTGACCTTAGCTGATCATGATTGCATCTGGCTTTAGTTATAGCAGCATCAGCATTAATCTGTGTGGTTATTACAAACCAGGAGGCACTGCCTGTTTTATTAACTCTCTTCTCGAAGCTCCCGGTGCTACTCAAGGACTTCTGACAATCCTTCATCCCACAGCAAGTTCCTCCGATAGAAATCTCCCACTTCCTTGCAGGAACTCCCTGCGTGAATCCATCCCCCTCCCTCATTGAGTCTGCCTATATCCACAAGCTAGAATTTCTCTGTGCCCAGTCTTGTCACTGGGATTCTCTGTTCTTCCCCCGGATTTGGGGTCAGGTAGCTCTTCCCTTTTTTCCTACTCAGATCTGCCAGAGAATTACTTGCCTTGCTTCAGCCCCGATTCTGCCAGCCACTCAGATTTCTTTTCTTATTAACACTGTTGTTGCTATTATCATCACTCTGCTCTGAGGCATCAGCTGCAGCTTCACAGCTACAACACCAGAACAAAGTGCTGCAGCAATTAGTTTGACCTCCTGGCTCGTGGGGGCTGCTACATTTTGCCCAGTTACCTTTGCCTGATGATTTGAATTCTTTATTTTAAAGCACTGCCAGCTGCCTGGGTTTAGCTGCACCTCAGGTGGCTTTGTGTGGAGTCAGCTTGGCTTCAGTATGATTTACTGTTTCAGGAATGGCCAATGCATACGAATGGAGCTGTACTGGGGCCAATGCAGATGCCTTGAAACGGTGCTGAACCCAGGCTGGTGAATAGATTCATAGAACTGTCAGAGTTGGAAGAGATCTCTAGAGATCATCTAGTCCTACCCCTTTGCTAGAGCCATTGCAGATTGTTTAGAGCAGATCACATAGGGCTGCATCCAAGTGGATTTGAAATGTATCCAGAGAAGGGGACTCCACGACCTCTCTGGACAGCCTGTGCCAGGGCTTTGTCACCACACAGTAAAGTAGTTTTTCTTCATATCTAAATGAAACTCCCTATGTTCCAGCTCATGCCCATTGCTCCCTGTCCTGTTACTGGGCACTACTGAGAATGGTCTGTCTCCATCCTCCCTACAGCCACCCTTGTTATTTACAGATAGCTATGGTCTGCTCTCAGTCTTCTCCAGGCTAAATAGTCTCAACTTTCTCAACCTTTTGTCATAAGAGAGGCCCAGACATCTTTGCCATCCTCCACTGGACTCTCTCCAGTAGTTCCATGTCTCTATTGAACTGCGAACCACAGAACAGGGCCCAGTATTCCAGATGTGCCCTCACCAGGGCAGAATAGAGGGGGCAGAGAAGCTCCCTTAATCTCCTGGCCACACTCTTCTTAATGCATCCCAGGAGACTATTTGCCTTGTTGGCACCACTGCTGGCTCCTGGTCAACTTGATGGTCTTGAAGGTCTTTTCCAATCTTGATGATTCTATGATTCTAACTTGTTGTCCAAGATCCTTCTTCTTGGGGCTGCTCTCTAGCAAGTCTACACCAAACCTATTACCGATGCAGAGCTCAGCTGGAACCAATTCAGGCATGCTCATGCCACATGTCACACCATGCTCCTGGAAACGGTAGCATTGGAAGGACAGTGACAAAAAGCTATTAATTATATATTAGTTGGAATCAGAGTGATCCTGAAGATACTCCATTTCATACCAAGGGTCTCACTGCATCGCTATGCTGCCTTCAACAACATCTATCTATGAGTTTTCCCTTTTTTCCCTACTTGTTCAGTGACAATTTTTATTTCTAATCCCTACCACAGTGTCACTTCAGAATAAGGGAAGGCTTTTAGGCAAAATTGCTTTATTTCTTTTACTGACATAAAGCTGATACATGTTGTCAAAGTACCTACCAAGAGACCTTTGCTGTCAGCCCTCCCGAGAACTCATAATTTAATACAAGAGACAACAGGCACAGAAAAACACATGGGAGATTGCAGGAACATGGTAACACAGTCTGATTTTACTGTGGGGGTAAAAACTCACTCGTGTTGCTGGTACAGAGGATGTATGTAGTCTTTTCTTTTAACAGCCCTGAAGTAAATGGAGAAAAAAAGGCATTGGAGTTTGCATCAGGCCAAATGTGGTCTTGAGACTTCCACAACCCACATGTCAGACATCTGGTGTTTATCAGGTAAAGAAATAGAAAATCATCAACCACTTTCTCTAACAGCTGTGAAAGGAGAGTTGAATAGAGGTATTTTTGTAAAATGGTTTAGGGAGAGCTCAGATATGCACAGAAGGGAGCAAAGAAACAGCCAGGTAGATGGGTGGATGGTGGAGGTGGGAATCAGTCTGGAGCAGCTGAGAGGTCTGTCTTCTGAACTCACTCAATATTCAGGATTCTTGACAGCATTTGCTTTTGAATGTTTTCTGGATGAGATGTTGGCACTGAGGAGATTTATGCTGTATCAGTCTGAGATTGTAGCTGTTTATTTATTTATTCCGCCCCTCTCCTCTGCCCTGGTGAGATCTCACCTGGAGTATTGCATCCAGTTCTGAAGCCCTCATCACAAGAAGCGGTTGGAGCTGTCCAGAGGAGGCCATGTAAGTGCTCAGAGGGCTGGAGCACCTTTCTTACAAGGACAGACTGAGACAGTTGGGTTTTTTCAGCCTGAAGAGAGGGCTCTGGGACAGACCTTATAGTGACCTTCTAATACCTGAAAGGACCTATCAGAATGCTGGGGAAGACTTCACAAGGATAGAGAATGATAGGATGAGGGGTCTTGATTTTAAGTTGCAAAAGGGTAGATTGAGGCTGGACATCAGGAAAATGTTCTTTCATGTGAGAGTGGTGGATCACTGGAAGAGGTTGCCTATACAGGTGGTGGAGGCCACATTCCTAGAGACAAATGCTCTGGGCAATCTGTTCTAGTTAGAGATGTCCCTGCTTGTTGTAGGGGATTGGACTAGATGACCTTTGGAGGTCCCTTTCAACTCTATGATTCTATGATTTAACCAGGGAGAGCAGAGGCAGCTAGGGTAAGAGACCTCCAGTCTCCCAAACCTGACCTGCCCCTCTGAGCTGCCTTTATTTCTAGTCTCTACAAGCAGATGGCAATACCTTGCACACATCATGTCCATGTGAAACCCCATATACTAGTTCACATGCAATACAAGTGTCAGGACCCAAAGAAGCTGTAGGAACAGGAATATACCCTGCCCCATTCAGCAGTTTACCACATAACAGATTAATGGGTTCCTTGCATTTCTGTCACACTGGGCAGCCATTAAGAAATTAAGTTAATGCCAAGCAGGAAAGTCACTGTCAAAGGCAGAGATTTGTGATGCTCTGCACAATCCCGAAATCTCTTGCTGCACTCAGAACATTCTCCTCTCTAGATTCTTTAGTTCCCAGTTTACTCAGTCCTGCCGTCATAGGAAGCATTAACTGCTTCCAAGGTTCTGCAAAAGTCCAGAGTTTTCTTAGTAATGTGGGTAGGAGCTTCTTGCTTGCTTGGAAAGCATCACCGTGTGGAGAAACATCAAATATTCCTGCTGTGGTGGGGATTTTGATCAGCAGCCTAGAGCTGATGGATTTCACTGTTTATTATTTATATCTGAGCCATTTATTTCTCTTTAACACTCTAAATTCCACACTCAAATGCTGACAGGGGTATTTTTTGACATCACCTTTTCACTCTTTGCATTTGCTTTACAAATAACTGCCTGTCGGCTTTTCATTTCTAGCTTCTTGTCTGCTCAGCACTGAGGCTTTTTATAATTAAACCCCCTTTTCAGCTCTTCTGGTCTGCAGCATTTATTGTTCAGAAAAACAACCCCAAACAAATGGTTTTGCATGACTGAACGGGTGAAGGAGGCGCTAAAGGTGCTCGTCTTTTCTTCAGCAACACAAGCTTTTTTTAATTTAGAATCATAAAGTCATGAAGGTTGGAAAGAGACCTCCAAGATCATCAAGTACAACCATCAAGCCAATCCCACCCTGGCCACATGTTTCCTAGTGCCACATCTGTGTGTTTTCTGAACACCTCCCTGTATGGTGACTTGAACACCTCCCTGAGCAGCCTGTTCCAGTTCATCTGTGGAATTTTATGGCTTTTTAGTTTCTACATGTTCAAACCTTCAGTGACCCTCAAGAACAGCTCTGAGTCACTTCTTCCCCATGTCAACATTTTGCATCTGTTCATGCCATATCAGAACCTGCCCAGAGCAGCTACAAGGTGAGGTCTTCAATGCACAGCCATACAACTGTCTCACAGAAGTATTTTGAGCACCACCACCCTGCAACCCAAACATCTCAGCTACCAGAAAGCTGTACTGAAAATTCCTTCTCCTTATCACAGAATCATAGAACATTAGAGATTGGAAAGGACCTTGAAAGGTCATCCAGGTTGGATGGGGTAATCTTGTCTGGTGAGAGGTGTCCCTGCCCATGGCAGGTGTTTGAAACTAGATGATCTCTGAGGTCCCTTCCAATCTAAATCAGTGTGTGATTCCACAAATACTCAGCGCATGAGGAGCAGAACAGAAGGCTATTTTTTTACACACTGTTGTCACTGACAAATAAAATGGAGCTGCAGGGGCAACATATCAAATTGCAAAAGAAAGACCTGACAAACAACTTTTTGCTCAAAAAACCCATTTACCATTTCAGCCTCAAGTTTTGTGTATGGAATGCGCATAAAGGTAAAGCCTCAAGAAATACCTAAACAGAAGCTCATTGGTTCAGGTTTTCATGGCCACATGTAGACTAACAATTATTAGGGCAATCAAAGACACTTTAAAGCATAAAGACCACCTCCCAGTGTGCACACAGATTGTGTAACTGCTCAGTCGTGGCATTTGGACCCTCCTACCTGCCAAACTCCCATAGCCAGGCACTCTCTGTCTCGGAAAAGAACACAACTTTTAGCCAGGATTTGTCAACAGGAATTCTTGGGTACAAAATGTAGCATTAAGAAATCTCTGAAGCTGATTTGAGGTAGAATTGGAAGTTGGATCTGCTGGTCTTGGTGCGTGAAAAGTTGTCTTATAGGATTGAAACAGAGTCGGGACAATTTTAGCCTATAGAAGGGGGCAGTGCACAAGTTTATGGCTTATCAAAGACCTATATACGGAAGCAGTTCTTCATAACTCCACTGCTTTGCCACACAGACCTCAATCCCCCTCAGTCAGCCTATACCCACAGGCACTGGAATCAATAGGGACTTTGTCACTGGTTTCAGTGCATGCCGAAGACCATCTGCAGAGCTTCCCCAAGAGGAAAACCAGCAAACATCTTTGTGTGCAACAAAACATTTAACGTTTCAAAAGAGCAGCCTTAGATGTACTTGGGAAACTCTTTTTTCAGGGGAGTGTTACGCCTTTCTTGCACTCTTTATCTCGTCCTTGAGCTTATCTCCCAGGGGATCAGAATTTTCTAATTTGCTTCTTTATTAAAATAATCAGGGCTTGAAATTAACTTTTTTTTTTTCATTGCTCACAATCTTTGCAACTTGTATGAAGAGCAGGCAGCACATTTCTGTGTCTGCTTTGAGATTTTTCATATTTCTTTGCTCATCATCTGCCTTTAGCAAGTTCATGTGCTGAAAACAGAAAAGCAGGAGACTGCAGGTGAGAAGGCAGTTAATTGTTTACAGAATCACAGAACACTAGGGATTGGAAGGGCAGAGATCAGGAGGCAAACACCTCCCCACCCCCAATAACTCTAAAATCCCAAACATATATTTATTTTTTGGATGGATTAAGGAAATCCAGGAGATATACTTTCAAATTTTAATTGTGGACGGTTTCTATAGTTCCTCAATTGCTTTGTTTCTCGGTTTGCATCAGATTCTAACAGCATTTTGCAGCTAAATAATTTAGGGCCAGACTGTGCAACATGTTTCTTCACTTTTATTTTTAACATAAAACCTCTCAAGTTCTCCTTAGACAAGAAGAGGTGGTGTACAGGCTATAGGGATGGCACTGGGTCTGTTCCATGCTGGAGGTGCTACCTTCCTCCATCTTCCCAGAAAACCCATCCCTGTGCCAGTGAGAACAAAAGTACTCTTACAGAACTAATTATATAAATGAGGTGAATCTGAGGGGCTGCATGAAAAGCTGATTCTGGCTGCTGGATATACTCAGCATGGAGGAGCCTGACATTGTGTAGCACGATGAGGATTTATCGATTCAATCCCTCCTGAACAGTTTGGCACTTCAGTTACTGGAGGTACCATTTCCATGCTCTGGGATAATCAACATCCCAAACTCAGGCCTGTCGTAAGAATTTAAAAATTGTAATAATTACAAAATCTTCTCAGGTTTTTTTTTGTTCTCACAAAAATATTTTCTCTTCAGACAGAGGTGTCTCTGCCAAACCACTCAGGATTCAGAAACTAAAGTGGTTTTCTCAGTTCCATGGCATTACAGGAGCATGACAGATCACAGTGTCATGGAATCACAGACTGGTAGGGGTTGGAAGGGACTTCTGGAGATTATCTAGTCCAATTTTCCTGCTAGAGCAGGATCACCTAGAGCAGATTCCACAGGAATACATCCAGGTGGGTTTGGAATGTCTCCAAGGAGAATCCACAACCTCTCTGAGCAGGCTGGGCTAGGGCTCTGGTAACTTCCATGTGGAAAAGTTTTTTCACGTGTTTAAACTAAACCTCCTGTGTTCAGTTTTGTGCCCATTGCCCCTTGTGCCGTTGGTGGGTACCACCAGGGAAGTAGTGAGAGAAGATCACAGAATCCTGTAATTTCGAAAACACCTTTAAAATCATTCAGTCCAACTGTTCCCCCAGCACTGCCAAGTCCTCACCCCACATCTCCACGGCTATGAGAGCCCTCCAGACACAAGGACTCCACCACTGCCCTGGGCAGCCTGGGCCAGGCCTGGACAACTCTTTTGGGTAGGAAATTGTTCCTCCAGGCCAACCTAAACCTCCCATCGTGCAACTTCAGGCTGTTCCCTCTTGCTTGTTCCTTGGAAGAAGAGACCAACCCTTACCTCACGCTAACCTCGTGAATTTCAGGGGATTGTCTGGAGCAAGAAGGTCTCCCTTGAGTCTCTTTTTCTCCACTTAACCCTCCCCCAGCTCCCTCAGTCACTCCTCAGTTCTCCAGACCCTTCCCCAGCTCCACTGCCCTTCTCTGGACCTGCTCCGGCCCCTCGGTGTCCTTCTAGCAGTGATCGAATAGCCCAGAACTGCACCAGGATCCGAGGTACGTCCCCACAAGCACCCAGAACGCGAGGACAATGCCAACCGCGCTCCCCCTGCCCACCCCACTGCCGCCAGAACCCACCACGCCGCCCCTGAGCACCCCGCGTCCGCTCCCTCTCCGCCCCCAGCGCGGGGCGGGGAAGGGGCGGGG
>JAOXOE010000506.1:994689-1038060 GCA_028565055.1 Phoeniculus purpureus
GTGTTCCTGTGTGACTTGGTCTAGGTGATCCTGCTGTGGCAGGGGGATTGGACTGGATGATCTTTTGAGGTCCTTTCTAATCTCTAATGATTCTATGAAGGGTAGATCTAAAGATAACTGGTGTAAAGTCACAAATGACACCAAGTTTGCGGGGGGGAGTGTCTATCCGCTGGAGGGTGGGAGGATACTGTGGGGACATCTGGACAGGCTGGGTCAGTGGGCCAACAGGATGAGGTTTAACAGGGCCAATTGCAGGGTCCTGCATTTTGACCACAATAACCCTCTGCAGCTACAGACTAGGGGGATGAGTGGCTGGAAGGCAGCCTGGCTGAGAGGGACCTGGCAGTACTTGGTGACAACTGGCTGAACATGAGCCAGCAGTGTGCCCAGGTGGCATGAAAGGCCAATGGCATCCTGGCTTGTATCATCAGTAATGTGGCCAGCAGGATTAGGATGGGATTCTCCCCCTGTACTGGGCACTGGTGAGGCCTCCCCTTGAGTACTAGGGACACTTCTGGGCCCCTCACTTCAGGAAGGCTATTGAAGTGCTGGAGTGGGTCCAAAGGAGACCAATGAGGCTGGTGAAGGGTCTAGAGGAAAAGTCTTATGAGAAGAGGCTGAGAGAGCAGGGGTTGTTTAGCCTGGAGGAGTCTCAGAGGGGTACCTTATCTCTCTTTACAGCTACCTGAAGGGAGGTTGTAGACAGGTGGAGGTTGGGCTCTTCTCCCAGGCAGCTAGCGCCAGATGAGAGGGCATAGCCTGCAGCTGTGCCAGGGGAGATTTAGGTTGCATGTTTGGAAAACCTTCATAATGCAAAGGGTGATTAGACATTGGAATGGGCTGCTGGAGGAGGTGGTGGAGTCCCCATTCCTGGAGGTGTTTAAGGACAGATTGGATGTGGCACTTAGTGCCATGGTCTAGATACTTGTGGTGATGTTATATAACAGGCTGGTCTTGATGATCTTGGAGGTCTTTTCCAGCCTCAATAATTCTGTGATTATGTGTGATCTGAGGATCTGGATTTGTGTCAAATCGTTCTCAAACCAGACAGGAGAGAATAAACTATCTTTAAGAAACCAGTTTGTCAGAACATGTTGATTTCTTTATACGCAATTTTTCATATAGAATTTGTTTGAAAAGGTCTTTAAGATCAAGTAAAGAATTATAAAACCTCTTAATTTTGTATTTTTTGTCTTCTAGTTGGTCGAATTATGTTTCAGCTCTTCTCAGACATTTGTCCGAAGACTTGTAAAAACTTCCTTTGCTTGTGCTCAGGTAAGTCACATCCTTAAGATTTTAAGTCTTTCTTACAATAATTATCTGTTTATACAGGTACAAAACTCATGTTGTGTAGCTTCAAATTTAAGTCCTTACAGTAACTTTGCTAGAAGAGTGTTAAAAAGAGAGAAAGGAAGGAGAAGGTGTTAGGTGTGATGAGGAATGAAACAAGCAAGATCTGTCTGTCGTCATAGAATTGTCAGTTCCTGTGAGGTGTGTCTTTTGGGCTTTGCAAGAAATTGTTGAATCACTGGAGGTTTACTCAATACCCCATCACTTTCTGGTGTTACCATCTTGTAGCCATACATGAGTTGTATGCTCATCTAAGGATGACCAACTCATAACAATTTGGTTTGTGCTCTGCACTTCTGGCATGAAGAGTGATTTCTCTTGTCTCAAGTTCAGTGTCTGAATTGCTCTGGCCATTATCCTGCCTGCTGCTTCCTCTGTAACCTCTATGATTTTTTTTTTTTTTTTTTGTCAGAAGCAGATGGAGGAGGACAGGGTGATTCTGGCTGCCTTCCTGCAACCTGACATTGTTGTCAGGAGTAGACCTGGCTGCTATGAACATGTTTGCATGACAGCAAGAAGCTCCTTGCATTTAAATTATAACATCTGGCTTTGCAAAAGAGCATTTGCAGGTCCTTCAGTCAGGGCACTGCTTGAATAAGCACAAGCCATGTCCTCTCTGGTACTTTGTCAGGAGCTTCCCTTCTCATAATCTCAGAGACCATTGCTCAGCACCTAATTGAACCTATCTCATGTTGCGGTGGCAGTGCAGGATGGTAGTAGGACATGAGAGCTAAGTAACTGCCAACAGGAGAAGGATAAACCCTTGCAATCACTCTAAGAGCTTCACCGTCTCATTTCCAAAAGATTTGTAGCACATGGAAAGAGCGGCTTAAGCAGGAACAGACCAAATGGATGGGACAGAAGGACATTTTGTTATTATTTTTCAGACATATTTTATATTATATTTCATAGCATGTTGAGGGAGGTGGTTTATCCCTCTTGTGTAGTGAGACCTCACCTGCAGTGCTATGTCCAAGTCTGGATTCCTCAGCACACAGTACCCTTCTGTAATATTTGGGGCATACAGAGTCAGACTGGTATTTGCCCTTAAACACAAAGAAGCCCAGCCCACGGGCTTTGTGTTGGTCATTGCAGAAGTTGACAGGTAAGACAGTCTTTTATAGCTGAGCTATTCTGGTGGCTCCCTTATACCCACTAGCACTAGGGAGGGAAAACCCCTAGGAATTTGTGACAGTCTGCAAATTCTCTTTGTTTAACCTTCCTGCAGGTGAAAAAGGAATTGGCAAAACAACTGGAAAGAAGCTGAGTTACAAAGGCACCACTTTCCATCGCGTGGTTAAAAACTTCATGATTCAGGGTGGGGACTTCAGCGAAGGTAAAATAAAGCTTTTTAAAACAGAAATGGAACAGAAATAGCAGACTTCTCTGCCACAAAAATATTTTGCTTGCTTTGTAGCATAAATCACCCCTTTCTTTGTTAATTTTTGTGTTTCAACTGGAAGAAGAAAAGTTAAATCAAGGCAAGACCAAACTGCAGCTCTAACTGCTTTTCTGCAGTAGACTAGACACTCTGTTAATACAGGGATAGAAATGTTTGAATAAGTTTAATAATAATAATAAAGCAGTAAACAAGTTAAAGCGTTTCATGGATCCCCATTTCCAAAGGGAGAATTGTCGAGAATCACAGACAGGTGGGGGACCTCTGGAGATCATCTAATCCAGCATTTCTGCTAGAGCAGGTTCACCCAGAGCAGATTGTCCAAGCAGATGTGGAATGCCTGTAGAGAAGGAGATCCCACAGCTTCTATGGGTAGCCTGTTTCAATGTCCCTCAGCTGCTCTGAGGCAGACAAGGCTGTTGGCAATGCCTACAGTTCCTTTTTTTTTTTTTCTGTTTTTCTGCTGTTGTTTTTCTGTCTACTGGTGCTGTAGCAAACACCAGGGAGGATTAGCCTCAGGAGAACCTCCTCCAGCCTTCCCGGTGTTCAGAGGCACCAACACACTCATCACGCTCAATATTTTTGAGCTTCCACAGGATACTTCCTGGCTGTGACTTTTAATCAAGGAGTTGTGGTCCGATACTAGTAACTGGCTGGAGTACCCTGGTTTGTTGTGGACTGGTGAGGGGTTCCTGCAGCTTTTGTTTATTCTTTCTAAGCAAAACAAAAGGTTTATTTCCATCTTTTTAATGCTGCAGGTAATGGCAAAGGAGGTGAATCAATTTATGGTGGCTATTTTAAAGGTAAGAGGAAAAAGGTCTCTGCAGATTCTTTATTCAGTTCTGAGCTAAACAAGTGATGATTCCCGAGCTCCTTAATGAAAACAGGTCTACTTATAGATCACCTTTTGCATGAAACTAATGTTGCATGAGAATTCTTTTTACGTGCATGACTTTCAGATAATTTATTTTATTTTATTTGGGTAATATTTAACTTTAACTGACTAATTAATTAAGGCTAACGTTATCGATTAAATGTGGCTTTCAGCATGGAGGTTAGGCAACTTTATTCATGAATAAACTCCTATCTTCCTGCCTAAAACTGTCAACATATTCTTTTGTTTATAGAGAATGTGGTCTTTTGCAAAATGAAAAGGTAAGAGACAAAAGCTCAGTAACACGAATTCAAACTCTGTTCCCTTTTACCCTCCCTAGTAAATCTATAGACAACTGATACTTCCATTTGTAGATGGGGATCTGTGTTGCTTGGAGAAATGGAGAGTTCTGTGTCTAACCTTTGCAAGGGTTAATGGCTTATTCTGAGAAAGAACAACTGATGCAAATCCCAGCTCTAAACAGTTATTTCTTCTTTTTTGTTCACATCCCTTTCCTCCCCTTCCTTGTTTGAGGTTTGTAACACGTAGTGTTTGTTCCTAAAAGTGTTTGACTTTGTTTAGCTGCCACACTACTGCGGGTTATTTTACGTGCAAAGAGTTTGTAAATAAAATGTACCTTTACCTGTTTAAACTCTGTTGTTGGAAGGAAAATGCTGAGTTTATAAGATAAGTTTATAAGATTTGTATATAGACATAAAATTACTTTTTACAAAAAAAAATACAACTGGTATTTACCAAGGTGTTGTAAATCAAGGAACTGTATGTATTTGTGTAACAACCCGTGGTTCTTTATGGTTTTGCAAGTAGTAGTTAAGTAGTTTGCAAAGTAGTAGTTAAGTGCATGCCATAAAGTTTGTCTGAAACAGAGACACAGTTTGGTGTCAGAGCTTTACAATATGTAATCAAAAGAAAAACTATTAATAGATCCATTTGCAAAGATGTTACACGGTGTTTGTTTCCTAGGGCAGAAGTAACACTAAAGTAACACTCAAATTACTATTTTTAGCTTTGAAATTGAACTTCAGATGATGAGGGTTTACATGTAGCACCACAAGTCCTCTTTAATACACCAGAAAGCGCACGTTTAGCTTAATCTTAATTGGTTTTATACTTAGGTTGCAGGAAGATTATGTTCTTCATTATCACATTTGGTATCTCAGGGTTTTCTCCCTTCAAGTTTTGAGTGGATAAATGGTTTTATTAATGCAATCTACCAAGGAAACTGCTTTCTCTCTAGATGGTCCTACCTGAGGTACATGCTGTGACAATAACAGGGTATTAAGTCTGGTTTTAGGATGTTGGTAAAGCTGCCAAGCTTATCCTTGTTCAGAAAATGTTGCGTTTAAATCCGACTGAGAATCTGATGTTTATTGAGCACGCTAATGATCACTTTAAAAGGGTTTTACGGGTTTTTTTTGTTTGAAGTGTTTGCACTGTATCTGAAACTGCTTGTTTAAGAGCAAATGCTTTCTGTCTCATACCTGCTTTTACCATAAATTCTGAGAGACTTGTTTCAACTTGAATTTTTATTTCCCAACCCGTTCACCTTTTTCCAGCAGCAGCAGAATGTTCTCCATTAGCGCATCCATAAGTTAACTAAGAAAATGTAGGCTCAAGCGTTCCTCATCAGCAGGAAAAAAAATCTGACAAACATATTTTTTCTTCAAACAGATGAAAACTTTATTCTCAAACATGACAGAGCGTTCCTTTTGTCAATGGCAAACCGAGGGAAACATACCAATGGTTCCCAATTTTTCATGTGAGTAGCTGTCAAACCCCAGTCTAAGCTTTTCTTACACAGAGAAGCGCTGTTCATGAGAAAGATGGTATTGCTAAATTAATGCTAAATTAATGCTAAATTCTCTCTAACGACATTATCCGCCTTATGTGAAATAGGATTGAGTGCAGTAGAAGCTGGTGCTGTGTGGAATGTTTCTTGGTCATTGCTTTTTACCTTAAAAATTGTGGTTTATGCGATAAGAGTCCAGAAAATGTTCTTTTGGCTTTGAGTGGGCACCACCTAAATCTTAGTGGATTTATCTGCAAATTCCAATGTCCACAAAAGGGAGGGAGATCTGGGGGTGCTTTCATAGGCTTGTTTAGTTTGGAAAAGACCTTTTAAGATCATAGAGTCCAACCATTAATGGTTTTGCATGTTTTCTTTAAGATACGAGGATTTATCATTTAGTTTGGGAGGGGTTTGTTTTGTTCTTGTTTGTATATTTTTAACGGGAAGATGAGTTGGGATTTAGTTTATTGTTTGGGATAGTTTGGGCATTTTTTCCCCCAATTTTTAATTTTTTATTATTTCTTTAAATCTTGGAATGTTTGTTCCTGACCTACTTTTCTTCTGTATTGTTGCTTACTCATGCGTACCAACACTCTGTAAAATTATGCACTGATTATCAGATTTTTTCCATAATTACCTTAAATAATTCATACTAGAATCTAGCCATATTCTGTTCAATTCTGTAAAACACATGACTGTACCGTCATGAAACACTGACGTCTGATGTACCAGGGTCTTCTGCTTAAAGTAGTTTCTAGGTTCAATATCAAGGTTTTTTTACCTTGATATTTTTATGTGATTATTCGTCCCATTAACTCCCTTTTACAAATTGCTTCCTGTTAACGTTTAACAGTGTGTACTTGGAGACATTCAGGATATAACTTTGAGTTTGTGCTGAGAATAACCTTGTGGAATAACACTAATGTTTCCCTAAGTAAATTTTAGTGCAGTTACTCAGAAAAACTCACCTATCTTTTTTCTTTGCCATCTTTCTTGGGGGATAAGAATGAATGGCGCTTCACTGTCTTCAGTAAAAGGAGTAAATTGTCTCAAGAGTCTTTCTACTTTTTTTTTCTTTGCCTGATAAAGATCTTCAGTATGATACAAAGTTCAGATAAGAGACATTTTTAGGTCTCTTCCTAAAAAATGCTGTAAAAATGGAAAATAAATAGGAACCTAAAGGAAGCCTTTTACAGTTACCACTGTTCTGACTTTCCATAGAGAGCAAGTCACATCAAAAACCTGTTCGCTGTTGCCTGCAAACCAGATTTTGGATGTTGTGCTTCCTCATAGGAAATCTGAATGAAGATGTGGAAATATGGAAAAAAATTACTTCTATTAAAAAAATGGCAGTTTTTAACGTATTTCAAAAGATGTTGGTGCACAAGTCACCACTCAGTGACTTATCTTTTGGATCACTTGTCCCAGTTTTCCATTTTTAAGCTTATCTGAACGATATACATGGAACCTTAACGATGTCACATCCGTCAAACAGCTGTCATTTGAGGGCTCTAAAGTTTCTTTTCTGTCCTGCATTTGGTTCAGAAGTTGCTTCCTTTGCCCTGTTCTCAGTAGGCTCAGCTCGTTTGATTAAACAGATTTGATAAGACTTAACAGACCTAAACTCTTCTCTCCCCTGACACCAAATTATCATGTACATGGGACAATGACATAAATGTAATTTAAAGGCACTTCAATGAAATACTGAAGGGAATTTGAAAGATGCAGATTTCTTCAAAAATATGATTTATGCTTTTTTCCTAAAATTGCTGTAAAGAGAAAATTTTAGTTTGATGGGAATTCAGGCAGAGTAAGATGCCTAAATATATTGATAGTATCCATGTGAGCTAGATTCATCTCAGCTGCCTGTAGGAATCTAAATCTGTTTTTAGGATTCTGGGGTGATCCCCCTGGCCTTCAGCTCCTAGGAGAGAAAGTTGTGAATCTTCCAAAGGTATTGTCTTACCCTCCTGTCCTATGCAGATCTGCACATCTCTTTGATATTGTGTAATATGTTAGAATCATGCAATGGTTTAGATTGGAAGGGACCTCAGAGATCATTCAGTGCCAATCCCCTGCCATGGGCAGTGACAGCTCTCACCCAGCCAGATCACCCAGAGCCCCATCCAGCCTGGCCTTCTGCGCTTCCAGGGATGGAGCAGCCACAGCATCTCTGGGCAACCTGTTCCGGTGCCTCAGCACTCTCACAGGGAGGACTTTCTTGCTAAAATCTCATCTAAATCTGTCTTTTTTTTTTTTTGTTTGAAATCATCCCTAATCCCCCTTGTCCTGCTACTGGAGTCCCCTGTTAAAAGTCCCTCTTTAGCTTTCCTGTAGCCTCCTTTATGTACAAGAAGGCTTCTAGGAGGTGTTCCCCAGAGCCTTTTCCTCTTCAGACTGAACAGCCACAATTCTCAGCCTGTCTTCATAGGAGAGGTGCTGCAAGCCTCTGATCATCCTCATTTGCTCTCTGGACTCTCTCCAACAGTTCCATGGTCTGTCTTGTACTGGCAACTCCAGAAATGGACACAGAACTCCAGGTGGGAGTCTCACAAGAGCGGGTAGAGGGAGAGTAGAATACTTTTAAATGGCTCCAGCTTGCCCTAGGGTCAGGCAAGTGAATCAAGCCCAGGAAATTCCCAGTGTAACCAGTGGGGTTTAGGTGGACTGCTATCAAGTCTTAAAAGTATGCTGTGTTGCTGTGAACCTTCTTCCTAGATCTAATCTTGATTGTGGGTGCCTTAGCTGTAGTCAAGTTTGATATATTTTTTTTTATCCAAATTTTGTCTGCCAGTAGTGCAGCCAATCCCAGGAGTGACTCTGCCATTACAGGGTTTGTACGGGAGTTACTGGGGCTTCTGGCAAAGATGTGTGGGTGTGTGTATGGGCAGCTCCAAAATCAGGTTTTTGTTTGAGAACTCATTTTATGAACAGGCAAGGACAGATGGTGAAGTTCATGGTTCTGCAATCTGCCTTTTTGTACAAATTTTTTTTAATGGTGGAACTTGGTTTCTACTTCATGACATGGAGTGTTGTCGAGATTCAAAGTAGGAAACAGCTGCTTAAGGATTTATCTGGGCACTTTCTCCCTTCACTCCTAAATGCAACGTATTAAAGCAGTTAGTCTTGCTTGGTGACATTTGCCTGGTTACTGTGTTTAGGGGATGTACTGTGCATCTCTGCAGCTTGTCTGGAATAAAGTGCCTTCTTTAGTGATATTACTTGAAGCTGAAATCAAAGTGTGTTTCTTATACCCAAAGGAACTCTCAGTTAGTATCTAGTTTATAATCAGGAAAAATGTTTTGCAAGTACTTTGGGTGTGAAGGGCAGTCTTCCTGGCAGCCTTTTACATTATTTGATGGTTTGAACATCTTTTTGATTAGATTTATAGAAAGGGGAGTTTCATCTAAACTTCTTTAGTCCTCTCTTTGTGTTTTCTTTTTATAGATAATGTCAGGGCTGAGAACTCTGTACTTCTCTTATAAAAATCCAATTTAGCAGAGGAGGAGTGCAAGGAATTTATTTTTATGTATCTGTCCAGGTAGGGTTAAAATAACAGCAAGAATCCTGACAGTACTGCTGCTTAATCACACAAAGTGCTTTCTCTGCTTACCAAAGAAAAGTGGTAGGGTGGAGGAACTGGTCTTTATAGAAGTCACTATGCAGCCAGTAGCTCATTGGTAGCCTGCACTGCCCAACTGGTCACAGCAAGGCTCAGTGTGACATCTAAGGATTCTTAAAGCTGAGCTGTAAGGGTCACTTCTATTGAAATAGAAGCTCCAGATTAATCTTAATGTAACCAAGCATCTAACCAGTACTAAAGTATCATCAGCTTCCTTTGATTCAGCAGGAATTTCTCTGGCAAGAATCACAGAACTGTTTAGGTTTGAAAAGAGCTTTAAGCTTATTGAGGCCAACCATTTACCCAGCTGTCCCAAGCCCACCGGTAAATCGTGTCCCTAAGCTCCAGATCTCCGTGGCTTGTAAACATGTTCAAGGATGAGGTTGACGAATCTTTAAGCAGTAGTAGAGAAATGTGCATGGAAAAGACCACATAAGTATTGTTAGGAAGCTCACACTGTAGATGGAATGAACCTAAATTTAAAGCACTGGTGAAAACTGGCAAGATGAATCATACAGTCTCTTTGGTTGGAGAGACCTTTTAAGATCAAGTCCAGCGTTTGCCCCAGGTCACCCCTAAACCAGTACCCTCCAATGCAAAAGTAGAAGAAACACACATTTCTGTGTGTAGGTATATATTTATAATGTCAAAACTGCTCTATTAAGTGCTCACTGATGAATTTTTCCCATTTCTTATTCTTTATTTCTACATGATGAGGAGTAACGGTTAGGTTCAAAGGAGAATGCTGAGCTGCGGCAGGATTGTGTTCCTCCTGCACAGGTACTTTAACTCAGCCTCCTTGTTTTCAGACTAACCAGCCCCCAACTCCCTCAGGTTTTCTACAGAACTTTCCTCAACACTCTTGCCTTTCTTGAGCAACATGTTATGCTTCTCAGTTGAGCTGATGTGTCTCTTGTCTCTTTAGAGCAATTCTGTTAGACATATGGCTGAGCCAAACCTACCAGTGGGGACAGCTGCAAGGCAAATTTAGTGCAAATTTACTATACTACTATAAAGTACTATAAAAATAATGAGACTCCTGATCCTACAAATGCTGCTGTGGGCCTAGCTTTGCTTCTGTTGTACACAATTATTTAGGCTACACCTACTAGAAAAGCAGAAGTGCTTGTGCAGAATGAAGTCTAAATTAAATGACAGAAGGCCAACAGACACCCCCTAACTGATCTCTTTGTTGTCGTTGGGAAGTTTTGTGTAATAAATTAGTTTATTGCCTTGTAGTTTACTGAGAAGAACATCCTTACTGTAAGTTAAAGAGGAGCCTTAGGTTCAAATTCTTTGAGTTCTTGTCTCTGTTCAAAAACTACTGGAAACTTCAGGCTTATTTGTTGATACTACTAGATTTTGTGGGGTTTTTTCCACTATACTGAGTGTATTGGTGGTTTAATTTGTTTCTCAAGCTCTGCTTTCTTGCTCTAAACTAAAATAGCTTTTGTTGTTTTAAAAACCTTTTTAGTTTGTGGTGCCATGGCTAGTTACTGAAGTCAAGCTAACGTCTGTGATGTGCTAAACGAAGGATAGAATAAATCATGACGGTCCTTTTGGTTTGATTTTACAAATGATTTCTGTTACTAGCTTTAACATAAAACCGGCTCGTTCCTAAGCCTTTCTGGTCTCCCAGAACTGGTATTTTTCTAATCCGTTGTTGTTTTTTAACCATGAATGAAATAACCTTTGAGCAGTTGACAGTAATAGAAAAATTCATAAATCTCAAAAGAAGGGGGCTGCTCTTGCATGATGTGGGAACAAATATGGTGTGAGTGCACTGATTGCACCAGCAGGTCCCATTGGGTCGGTCAAAAGGTTCTGTAAAAACATTTGCAGGATGTTTTTATGTGCCATCAGCAACAAACAGATAATTTTAATGCTAAAATATGCAGAGATATAATTAATAGCTCATTTGGGGGAGGGTGGGTCAATTCAAGTGACAGTGCATTTTTAATCCATTGCTGCTGTTCTGAATCGTACCAGAGCAGCAGAATGGTTTAAACAGGTGTGGGGGTTTTGCCTTTTTTGCACAGAGTGACAGGGTTTTTGCCTTATTTGCATCTGTAACACCTTTAATCTTCTATAATTCTGAACACAACCGATCTAACAGCAGTGAGAAAGGACCTGTTTAAATTTTTTATTATGAAGCTTTTTTAAGCCTAAGGAAGGTGCCAGCTAATTCTGACACACATGAAGCCTTAGGCTTTACTGACCTGACATACTTCATTTGTAAATCAAAACAGTTAAGCAGTGGAGTGCCTTATACTTAGGACTGGGTTTAGCAAAGTGTTTGAATGCCATTGCAACCACTTACTCATCTGCTTAAAGGGTGGGGGTGTGTGTGTGTTCTAACTGAGACTTAGAGGGGAGGGGGAGGATCCTCTTTCCTAACCCTTTATTACTGTGTAAGCCAGCAGGTTCCTTTTTTGTTTTTTTTTAAGGAGGTCTTACTGTAGTTTTTTTTTTCAAAGTACCTTGTATTCGAAAGAAAATTTAGAGCCCTCTTTTAGGCATCCTTGTTCTGCATACAACTTGATTAATATGAAAACTTTAAACTTGTGCTTAATAAAAACGTAGACTCGAGTTTTGTCTGAAAATGTATTACAATTTATTTCTGCCATTTTTGTGTAAAATTTACAGAAACAGTGTTACATCGTGCGCTCCAAAGGTAATGTCTCATTCCTCTAAGGCTGTGTCCTTTCCTTTTCTGTTTGTTTTTTTTTTTAATCTCTCTTGTATTATTTTTTTTCTGATCATATTGTTTATGTGCTTTGAATCCTTTGTTAGGACTGAGGTTCTTGGTGGGGGGGTGGGTGATAACATCAAAAAGATGCTTTTCTCCGCAGCAGTCTTAAACCAATTTAAACTTGAGTGAACAAAGATATTTGTCCTTCTGTAGATAACTTGGTAATATACATAAGGCAGATGTTTTCTCTATCTGTATAAGGCAGGTGTTGAAAGCTTTAAATTAGAAGACTTCTGCATGGAAATGTTTTATTATACTGTTCTTTTGGGGGGAGGAACTTGTCAGGTCTCTGGGTTTCTCCAGTGCAAAGGCAGTAAGTAGGCTTTCTCCTGATTTAAGTTTTGAAGCCAAAACAAATAAAGGCTCGAGGATTGAAAGGCAGAAAATCTGCAGAAAACCTTCAAGTGCCTGTTTGCAGAATTGATGTGAGCTATTGAAGTGGGAAAACCTTTTGAAGGCATCATAAGGAGTTTGGCTTCTGCTTCCTGTAAGAAGTCCTTGATGTCACCTTACCCCTCATTGTGCATCTGGACAGGTTTTCCTTTTGGGTAGTGTTTTTCCTCAAGCAATTAAATGAGAATTCCTAGCCATTTTATATGTCCAGTTGCTATAGTACAAGCCTCTGTGATTTAGCACACCAACTACCCCTTTCTTGGCTTATTTAAGACTAAAGAAAGTCCACACTTAGATGATTTACTCAGTTGGTCCTGCATGGCAGGAGCACACTGCCACAGAATTCCTACAGAGTGCCTTTGGGCCTTTTGTTGTTTCTAGCTGATTCTAATCACTAAATCTCCTTTATTAGCACTTCCACTGAAGTAACCCGCTTCTGTTTTTTCACTGACTTAGACCAGTGTTATAATTAAGCTCAAACTATTTCCTTAACAGCAGGTTGTTAACTTTTTCTTTTAATTTCTAAACTTGTACGTTTCAAAGATTTTTGCTTAAAGAACTTGAAAAGTTGGAAGAATTTTTCCATTTGTATCAAGATACTCTTATCAGCAAAGGAAAAACAACACCCCCTAATACTGAGAAATTTCTTTCCCTGCCTTAAACCAAAGAATTTTTCTCAATTATTTTTTTTTATGGAAGTGTGAGGTTTGGTTGGCGTTTGGAGCTTAAAAACAAATCAAGGGTGTGAACACTCCTGACTGCCAGTTCTACATTTGGTAGTGTTTCCAGATTGGTGCCCTAAGAGCCCGACACTCGAGTAGGTGCTTAAAAAGTAAAATGTTGTTACAGCAGGCAAAATTTTACTTCATTGTATCACATCTACTGTAAATTTAGAAAAAAGCATCTGTGGTCGACCTGATTTATTTTGAGAGGGAGGGAGTTCGTTGGTGGAAGGTTAGAAAGTAATGCCTGGGGAGGAGAGAGGAAGAGTATTTTCAAATATTAAAATATTTTCAAGTGCAAATTATTTTTATTTCTCTTTTTGAAATTCTCCAGTATATAAGATTTATAGAAGTTCTGATGTTTCATATCCACATGCAGGTTTTACTTGTAGTGTAGAACTTGGGGGAAGCTGCCAAACAGGGAGGAATCAACATTCATCACCAAAATGGATCATAGGGCAGCATTTAACATCTGGAAGAAGCATTTAATGTGGGGGAAGAAGCTTGTGAGCTGCTGAGCTGAAGTGCTTTAGTCTTGATGATTAAAGATAAAAGAAACTATTTTGTAGTCTTGAGTCATGAGGCCGAGTAACTGGAGAGTAAGAAGGTGTGGGGTGTTGGGAGGCAAAGAATCTACCACATACAACTCTTTTTTTTAATTTGTATTTTTAAATAAACTGAGACTTTATGATGCAAGAACCTGACAATTTCAGGAACGTTTAAAACTCCATTAGTTGCCAAATTGTATCTTGTTAGTGAGTTCTGTTGGAATGTGGATTTAAAGACCCGTATTTGAAATTCCTGCATGCATAAAATGATTCTTGGTACAACTTGGTACAAACAATTTTTATTTAAAAGCTTAAAAAAACCTTTGTGTATATGATCTGTGAAGTTATTTTTAATTCCATGTATGTAACTAGATTTTTTCACTATTTCTTTTTGTCTTACCTTCACCTCTCTCTCTTTTCATTCCCATTCTCTTTTTACTTCATCTGAATCCCTGATTTCTTTTTTCTCTTTATTCTTTATTTTCATTTTACCATCTTGCTGTTTGTCAAACAGAACAACAAAACCTGCTCCTCATCTTGACGGGTAAGAATCCTTTATGATTTCTCCAATACATAAATTTGAAGCTTGTACATCTTGTTATATTGAAAGCAGGCAACAGTGGGAAACAAATTCTTAATTCTTGAACAATTGTACATGGACTAGGGTGAAAAACACGAGTTTCAGTCCCACACAAATGTCAAGTTGCAACTTAAAGCTGGTCAAAAACTTGGGAGGCTTTAACTCTGAATGTTATTTCTTTAAGACCAGTTGCTGCCCTCAGCCTGTAAATCAGAATATATATTCTGAATATATATATTTTTAAATTGTTATATATTCTGAATATATATATTTTTAAATTGTGCATGTAATAATATATATAGTGATCTGTAATATAGAGATATATATAAAAAAATATAATGTGTATTATAATATAGTTTTTTATACATATACATTAAAATATTCTGACTATTGTATATATGTAGATATTGCTCTGTTTTGTGGCATGTTTTTAGCTCTAAAATGTGTTGCTGGAAATAGAAGTTCTGGGTCAAATAGAAGAAGAAAGGAAGTGTGGTGTGGTATGGTATTCAAAAACAGGGTTTTCCTTAATTTCTGTCTGTCCCTGCAATGCTGGTGGAAATTGGTTTGGAGACCTATAAATGTCGATTTTCTAAGGAAAACTGCACTTCTTTGTCATCTTTATATTCAGACTCTTGGTCTGTCTGTTACATGAAATACTAAAAATAGCAAGATGGATTGGAAACGGTGATCAGTTTACCTTGCCTGCATAAGAGAGAGTAGAGTGACTTCGAGTATTTCTCTCACATTGAACCTGAGTGGGACTCTGTTTTGTGTCGCATGAAATCTCAGCATTGTCATAAATGTAAAAGCAAATTAAAAACATGCTTGTTTTAAGCTTAATACATTCCTAAGAGTTGAATGTTTCTATTTCAGGATGACTTTTAAAATCTGAAATTCATTGGAAAAATAATTACAGCAATATGTAACTGTTAGCGCTTCCCAAACCGTTTCTTTCTGCAGTGTACACGTTGTCTTTGGACTGGTTATTTCTGGGTTTGAAGTAATAGAACAAATAGAAAATCTGAAAACTGATACTGCGAGTCGTCCCTATGCAGATGTACGAGTGATTGACTGTGGGGTGCTCGTTACAAGGTCGGCAAAAGATGGTAAGTTTTCCATGTATCCAAGGATAACTGAGTGATGACGACATTGTTTTGACATTGTTCAGGGAGGATAAAAATAGTGCCAATATCTAAAAATCACAAGTGTAAATCTCTACAATCTTTAATTCTTACAAGCCTTTAGAACTTTGGTCTTGGTGAGGAAGGCATGGCGAGGGAAAAGGCTTTCTGACCAAAGCCTTTTGTCCTTGGGAAAGGTTTCTGTGCTTCCTGTTGTCCCCAATTAACGCTTGAGGCTAATGTCACAATCTCAAAGGCATTCAAGTTTCTTTTTCTGAGTTTGAAAGATGGAGACACAAACAAATTGTTTTCCTGAAGTTGAACTTTGTGTTATTACTGAAGGCCTATTTTAAGGTCGTGTTGTGTTAATTAATGCAAAACATGTAGTCAACGTAATTTTAACTTACAAGATTTCATCGGGAATAAATTGTCTCGAGTATATGTTTAATCCCTTGCTGTGAAGTAGTGTAGTAGCATAAGTTTGTGGGTTTTACTTCACTTTTGACTTTCCTTAAGCATGAAGTGGTTATTTATGTCCTTTATTCATTTTCCTGGGTTTCTCTAATGTAAAACTAGGAAGATGCAGAAAGAAGAGAATGACAAAGTTTTAAAAATAAGAAATAGATAACTAAAGCTACAGCGGACTTTCTTAAAGGGGTTATTGTAACCTGAAACCACATTTTCAAGGGAGAAAACTATTTTTACTGTTACAATTATCCCTCAGCCTTCCTTCATGTTAGTTTGGCATATGTTAATAATGGAAGTGTTTAGGTTGGAAAAGACCAAGATCATAGTGTTCAACTTCAGGTATAAATTTACTGCATCCTAATTGAAAAATATTTTGACTTTGCAGTGATGCAGCCTCTTATGAGGTGGAAATCATGCATGGAAGTTCTTAGTTTTGCTTCGTAGCTATCTTTTTACGGCTATCTTTGCTGAAAAATATTTGTATCACTTTATTGGCAGGAGGTTAGATTTGACGTAATTATGTGGCTTTTAATTGTTGGATGTAATGCAACTCATTGTGAAAAGGGTTCAGTTAACAGAGCTCCTCTGCAGCAGTACCTGTGTGTACCTATATGTGTTTTAAATATATATTTTAATGTATTTTTGGTGTTGTATGTGCAAATGCACATGTAAATTCAAAATATCTCTTTTAAGCTTTGGAGAAGAAGAAGAAAGTTAGTTCTGACTCAGAAGCTTCAGACTCCTCCTCCAGTGCGTTGAGCTCTTCGGAAACTTCGTCTGAAAGTGAAGCTGAAAATGAAAGAAGCAGAAGAAGAAAGCGCAAAAGAAGGCTTAAAACCAAGCAGTCCAGAAAACGAAGAAAGGAAGAGAGGAGGAAAGAGGATTCAAGGTGCAAGCGAACCTCAAACCAAAGACGGTGACTAATCTCTTAAGTTTCAGAGAAATCCGAGAAATTCACTTGTGTTTAAGTTTTAAGTAAAAAGTTTGCCTTTTTTAACAAAAGCAAAATACCTCTTATTTGTTTGGCTCTTGATGCTTGGGTTTATAAACAAACAAAATCAACCAAACAAACCCATAAAGCTCAGCTGGTGGAGTTGATTTTTTTCCATTGGTTTAACAACTTTGTAGATAGAGCTAGAGCAACTTTGAAATATGTCCTGGCATGTTAAAGTGTTTGGGACTCTATACTGTGTTAAAGTGAGACAATAGGCAAGTAAAAGATCTCCAATACATATTTGATTCTATTTTTTAAGTATTTTCATCACAAATTAATGTCAAAATTATTTGCTGTAAAGTGAGAAATGAACTTTCTTTTCAATAATCATGAAATCGTAGAATGGTTTAGGTTGGAAGGGACCTCAGATTATGTAATTCCAGTCCCCCTCCCATGAGCAGGGTTACTTTTCACCAGACCAGGTTGCCCACAGCCCCATCCAGCCCAGCCTTGAACACTTCCAGGGATGATGGAGCAGCTACAACCTCCCTGGGCAACCTGTTCCAGTGCCTCAGCACCCTTACAGGGAGGAATTTCTTCCTCAAATCTAATCTAAATCTCCTCTCTTTTAGCTTGAAACCATTCTCTTTGCCCCATCATTAGAGTCACTTGTAAAAAATCCCTCTATGGCTTCTCTGTAGCCTCTTCGGGTACTGGAAGGCTGCTAGAGTGTCTCCCTGGAGCCTTCTCTCCTCTTCTTGTCAAATACTCCCTCACCCATGGCATTGGTGCTCCAGTGCGCTGATCATCCTTATGGCTTCCTCTGGACTCACTCCAACAGATCCATGGCCATAATGCACTGTGCTTCCAATAGCCTAAAAGCCCCAAGTCTTTTTCGTTAAGTCACCCAAAAGTTTGGTGCATGACATGGGCTTGTTTTGGAAATCTCTTTGAAAAGTGTTGGTTTATCACTTGAAGTTAATGCTGATTTATCAACTTATTCTGTCCCCACAGCAGCCTCTCTGACAGGAGCGATACCACAGAAAAAGCAGTCGATGTCAGCACCAAGAGGGACAAACCTGTGGTCCGTCCTGAAGAGATTCCCCCGGTGCCTGAAAACAGGTTTTTGCTGAGAAGGGATTTGCCTGTTGTCCACACGGAACCTGAACCGTAAGGAGCTCTGAGCTTTCTTCTTACGCTGTCTTGGTGGAAAATGCATAAAGCTTTCCTGCCACCCTTCTATGCCTACTACTGAGAGCAGGTGGTGGCTGTGGTATCAGAAATTTTAAATGAGGTCTTGAAAAGATCTATTTTTATAGTTCTCTTTGTTAAGTTGCTCGGAACCTCTGTCAGGGCTTTTCAGGGAAAATTTCAGTTTCCTTGGCCCTCAAGTATCCTGTAAGTTATGATCTTCATCTCAATGATGCAAAAAAACAATGCGTGACTAATTCCAAAATAAATTTTTCCTCAAATGCTTGACTGTAGGGAAAGCTTGGGGCTGATAGAAGTGATTTCTTTTTTGTCTTTCTTCAACTGGAACAGCAACTTTGGATCAAAATCAGAGTTATTTAGGTTGGAAAAAACCTTCAAGATCGCAGACTCCCAACCATTAACCAAACTCGTGAGTCAACCACAGTTTTATGACTTGTCAGTAATTTTTGAGAATAATACAAAATACTCTTCTTTTGATCCAAAGCACAAGTTCACAGTTCAGTTTTTATTTTCCACCTCTACTAAGTGGCATCTAGTTACTAAGTAGGTTCCTTTTATATCAAATTACTTTTGGAGGCAAATCCTGCCAGCCTAAAGCGAGCTGGATTGTAGGGTTTGCTCTGGGCTTTTTTTAAGTTCAGGTAATGATTTAGTCTCCTGTGAGCCTTTGCCTGAAATGTTACTTGACTCATGTTTCTAAAGCCTTAGTAACTGCTTTTTTCAAGGCTTTACCCAAAAAGGAGTAAAAAGCAGTTAGCTTTTGTTCCTTATGAAGGAAGCAGGACTTTAGAGTCTTTGGTCTGCAGCTGCTGAGGTCACGTAGAATCACAGAACATTAGGGATTAGAAGGGACCTCAAGAGATGATCCAGTCCAATCCCCCCGCCACAGCATGATCAAACCTTGGTCAAGTCGCCCCTTCCAGTGTTCTCTCACCCTCACCATGAAGAAGTTTCTCCTCATATTTATGTGAAACCTCCTATGTTCCAGCTCACACCCATTGCCCCTTGTCCTGTCATTGAATGCCACTGAGCAGAGCCTGACTCCATCCTCCTGACACCCACCCTTCACATATTTATAAACTGAGGTCATGTAGTATTACTGAGATCACCCCTCAGTCCCCTTTTTTTCCAAGCTAAAAGGACCCAGCACCCTCAGCCTTTCCTTACAAGGGAGATGCTCCTCTCCATGTTGTCTTTACAAGTTGGGCACCAAACACAAATTAACCTCTTGGAAAAATAACTCCTTAACATGGTACTTGGCAAGCTTATAGTTAGCATATACTTCCAGGTAGAGAGGCCAGGCTACATTTGCTTAAAAACAATTATATGTTGATTTGCCTTTTGTTGCAAAACTGTGTGTGTCTGGCTTTGTTTCTGGGAGAATTCACTCAATTCGTAGTTCTGCCATCTCAAAATAAATGAATAGGCTGCATGTTTTGCATGAGCAACTAAAAATTAGTTTAATTTGTTGGCTTTTTTTCCATGCAAGCTCATCTTGTATTAATTTATGTAGGAAGCTCTTAGATGCGACACCAGTTCTGACAGACCAGAAACCATCGGTCTCTAAATCTGGACGGAAAATTAAAGGAAGAGGCACAATAGTATGTGACTTGTTTTTATTTTATTTCCATTCCTCTCACCCAGGGTATGTCCGCTGACCTTGAGCTTTGAGTTTCCTTGGAGACTTGTATGACACGTCTAACTATTGTTGACATTTTGTAGATTCCAGCTTAGAACGTTGAAATACTGTTTCTGTCTTTACTTGAGAAGATTATTTGGGAAAACAAGTGATTAGTCTTAGTTTGAACTGGAAAAGGCCATTAAAGTTTATCTAATCCAACCTCCCTGCAGTGAATAGGGACATCTTTACCTAGAACAGGTTTGCTTAGAGTCCCGTCCAGCGTGACCTGGGATGGTTCCAGGGCTTCTCTGCCACCTTTCTGGGCAACCTGGACCAAGGTCTCGCTGCCCTCAGCAGAAAAATATCCTTCATTCTCTCTAGTCTGAATCTCCCTCTTTTAGTTTAAATCCATCACCTCTTGTCCTGTCACAACAGCCTCTGCTAAAAAGCTTTTTTAGCAGTCCTTTTAAGCGCTGAAAGGCTGCATTAAGATGTGCCTGGAGGTTCTCTTGCCTAGCTGAACACTTTCAGCCTGGCCTCATAGCAGCAAGATTCACCCTCAGAGAAGCATTTCTGTGGCCCTAAGTCTTACAACGCAATAACAACGTGATTTCTTTTTTAAAGATTGAAATTAATTCAGCCAGATCCATCTCACATGAGCCACAAGTTCTAAAGTAAAGAGAAGCAACCTCAGTCCTTGTTTTGTTGGGGTGTTTTTACCTTCTCCTCTACAGACTGATGCCGGTTATGCAGGTTTCTTATCTGCAAATCTTTGGTGTACTGATGTTCTTATGGGATAGCCACTGGATTTGCCAAGGATTTGGGTGTCTGTCTCATTTTGTAATTTTGGTAACTTCTTGGCAAAATAACGAGTGAAAACCACTAAGATCAGAAATAATTGGAGAAACACATTTTTCTGCCACCTCTAATAGTCTGAATAGCAACACTTTCTATTCAGGTTGAACTTGTTTGAGGATTCATTTGTAGCTTTGAATCCTCTTAGTTTCTGAGAGGCTCCTAAGTAGAACTAGGGGTGGCCATCAAACCTTGGTAACCTATTAGATACCATTCATCTGTAGAAGCTTATTTTTAAGTAGTCAGCACTTTGGCTCCATGATAAGGAAGCTCTGAATCTGTCTAGCACATTATCTTTTTTTAATATAAACTGATGTCTTAAAGGCTTCTGCCTGTAATTAGCTGAATAAACCAAGGCATGCATCTTTCTGATAATTGAGTAAAATCCAGATGTTTTCCTTTATTGAGTCAAGGAGCATCTAATTTCCTCGCAGAATTTACCTAAGTGTGTATCCAACTGGGTAATGGAAAATACTGAGTTAGCAATATTAAAGTTTTTTTTTCCTCTCTGCTGCACAAGTAACTCCTGTTGCCAACTTAAATGCTGTGCCTAAGCAAAATTTTTTAAGTATTAAGCTGATTTACACTTTTAAAAAAGATGTGCTTTTAATTTTTTTCCCCTAGGAAGGCATCTTAAACTGGGTTCTCATTTCTGAAGAGCAGTAACTAGTGAAATAGGGCTTGTCTTTACTCAGACAAGCAGTGAAGTGTCTGTTGACTGAAGTGAAACATCTGTGCTTTAGTATCCTGGCAAAAAAAGTTGGTTCACGGTGGTAATTCTGTTCTTCCAGAAGGTGTTACATAAAGGCAATCTGTGACCCTTATTATGTTGCAAAATCCATGAAGGAGGCACCACGGATTTTCTATGTGGGCTAGTCTGTAAAATATAAAGACAATTGCACATCATATTTTTCTGAGACTGTCATTCTTCTTTTTCATAGCGATATCACACCCCACCCCGATCACGGTCATGTTCTGAATCGGATGATGATGAGAGCAGTGAGACGCCTCCTCACTGGAAAGAGGAGATGCAGCGGCTACGAACATACAGACCTCCCAGTGGGGAGAAGTGGAGTAAAGGCGATAAGTAAGTTCCTCACTACAAATTTTAAAAGTCCTGTGGTTTTCACACAAGGTTTAATATAGATGTAGGTGTACTGTGTCATTGAACTGTTTGTGTTGGAAAAGACCTTTAAGTTCATAGAGTCCAACCGTTAACCCCGCACTGCCAGGTGACTACTAAACCATGTCCCTCAGCACAACATCTACATGTTTATATTAAAATGTATCGTCCTGGTTAACGTGTTCCATATGAACTCCAAAAATTAGAAATGGAAAATTTACTTAAAATCTTTCTGTTTTGCTAATGTGACATCAGATGAACACATGCTGAAAAGTGGAAGATGGTCAGCACTGGTGAGGCCACATCTGAAATACTAGGGTCAGTTTGGGCACTTCAATACAAGACAGACATTAAAGGGCTGGAGCAGGTCCAGAGAAGGGCAGCAGGGCTGGTGAAGGGTCTGGAGAACAAACCTTGTGAGGAGTGGCTGAGGGAGCTGGGGCTAGTTAGTCTGAAGAAAAGGAGACTGAGGAGACTTACTGCTGTCTGCAAGTACCTGAGAGGAGGATGTAAAGAGGTGGGGGTTGGTCTCTTCTCACAAGCAACAAGTGATAGAAAAAGGGGAAATGGCCTCAAGTTGCACAAGGGGAAGTTTACATTGGACATGAGGAACAACTTCATGGAAAAGGGTCATCAAACCTTGGAACAAGCAGCCCAGGCAGGGGGTTGATATGCCTTCACTGAATGTGTTTCAAAGTTACATAGATTTGGAGCTTAGGGACATAGCGTAGCAATGGCCTTGGGACAGTTGTGGTAATGGTTGCACTTGATGATCTTAAAGGACTTTTTCAACCTGAACAATCCTGTGGTTCTGTGAGTTATTTCTGATGGTGCCACCTTGCATATTTGTTTAAGAAGTTATTAATTGACCTGCCCAGTTTCTTTTTGCTTTTTGTAGAGCTAGTAATCTCAAATTTCCTTTAGCCTTAAACTTTGGTTACATAGACTTTTTTTTTTTTATATACCAAGTGGTGGTATTCTGTTGAATCCACCAATCCTTTGGGGTCCTAGTTATGTGTTCCTTCCACAGTTTCAAACTCTGTGATAGAAACCAGCTCATGACTTGATACTAAATACGAGTTTCTATCAACTGGTGATAAACCTCAAAAGGAAAAACAAAGAATTTTGTATCTAGTCACTATTGATTAGTTCCCAATGTTTCTGATAGCTCATTTTAGAATTATTAAATAAGATCACACTAAAATTCTTATTTAAACACAGTTTAATAAACACAGTTTAAATATCCTATAATTGTAGAGGTCAAAGTCATGTGCACAAGGGCAGTTAAGATATTACATCTCTTTTCACATATTTGCTGATGTTGGCTGAATCATTTCTTAGAGAGAAGTATCTCTTTAGATGTTGATGTAATTCCGTATCTTAAAATGGGTTTAACAAGCTCAGACAAAACAGAATTGTCTGGTTGTAAAGGGTGTGTGTGTCAATTTTCTTAAAAAAACTGAATTGCATTGGAGGTGAGGAAAATACCTAAAGTGGGTTTTGTAAGGAATTTCATGTAGTGTGGGGCTTATTTGTTTGTTTTCTAGGTTGAGTGACCCATGTACAAGCAGATGGGATGAAAGAAGCGCATCCCGGAGATCAAGATCTTGGTCACATAATGGTTATTCCGATCTAAATACTGTGAGATATTCCAGCCATCACAAAAAGCACAGAAAAGAGAAAAAGAAGGTGAAACATAAAAAGAAATCAAAAAAGCAGAAGCATTTCAAGAAGCACAAGCAAGCAAAAAAAAAGAAAACATCAGCTTCCTCAGATGTAGAATCTTCTCATTCCTTCGTCAGGAGGACAAAATCATCTTGTGACCGTGAGAGGAAATCTCGTTCTTCTTCATTGTCTTCTAGACGTTCATCCAGAAGAGACTGGTCTAAATCTGATAAGGAAGAGCAGAGCTCATCAACTTTATCAAGCAGAGGAACTCGATCATACTACAGGTCCAGGTCCAGATCCAGATCTAGGTCTAAATCAAGATCTTATTCCCGAAGAAGTTCGAGATCAAGGTCACCATCTAAATCATCCCATTCTCGAAGTAGGTCACGGTCAAGTTCTAACTCTAGAAATCAAAAGACAGTTCCTAGTTCTCCACGAAATATTTCAACACGATTAAATGAAAATAAGTTAACTAAGGCTGTTGAAGCTGTGAGACCAGTAATACTCCCAAGTGATAAAGTTGTTGTACCACCAGTCGTCCCAGAAAGCCTCCCTGTTATACCCTTAAGTGACAGTCCACCACCTTCGAGGTGGAAACCTGGGCAGAAACCCTGGAAGCCATCTTATGAGCGGATTCAGGAGATGAAAGCTAAAACAACCCATTTAATACCAGTGCAAACTAATTACAATTTAGTAGTCGTTAAGGACACTAATGCTGCTTCCTCATACCGTAAGCAAGAAAGTTCAGAGAGCGATCGGAGTGCTTATTCCAAAGGTCGCAGTGACAGAAGCTCAGACAGTTGGCCAAGATCAAGAAGCAGGTCCTCTCGAAGCAGGTCCTACTCAAGATCTTATACAAGATCTAGAAGTCCATCCAGCTCCAGGACAAAATCTCATTCTTCAGGCAGGTCTCCATCACAGAGTAAATACCGCAGTGACAGGTCAGGTTATAGTGAGTCGACATCTTCTTACTCCCTTAGTGATGACAATAGGCAGAGAAACAAAAAGTCTGCATCGAGCGATCAGAAATCTCGGCCTCTTAAAGTGAGGCAAGAAACTAGCTCCGAAAGTACAGTCCCTCACAAGCGTCCAAAAGACTACGATGAGTCTTCTCGAGGGTTGAAGGAGAGCGACAGTTTATCATCTTCAGAGTTCTCCACTGACAGCGAGCATTCTGCCAAAAAGAAAACAGCCCAAGGCAAAGAAAGTTGCTTTGAGGTAGAAGCTGATGCTCAGAAGCAGGAGAAAAATAGCATTAGTTCTGAGAAGTCCAAGCATGAGAGGGATTCTGATCATGGTACTAAGAAAGCAGCTAAGGAGAAATCATCTGAGCAACCTAGGGGTGGTGCAAAAAGTAAACGGAAATCCTATTCAGGTAGTAAATGGGACTCAGAATCCAATTCTGAGAGAGGAGAGACAAGGCTTTATAGGGGAGATTCCAGACCTTCCTCTAGTAAAGAGGAAGGAGAGGCCACATCAGGGTCTGATACAGAGCTTAGTGTCACCATAAGGATTAAAAGAAATAAAAACTCTTCAAAAGGCTTCTTGGATGCAGATAGTACATGGAAGATGAGCAAACAGTTGTCATCATCTGAATCAGAGAGCTCCTGTTCTAGCTCATCAAACATCAGAGGAAAGTCCAAAAAACATAAGCATGGGTCAAAAAAACCTCTTAAAAAATCACATTCCAAAAAACTGAAAGAAAAATCAAAAGGCAAAAAAGAGAAGAAACACAAAGTTCAGAAGAGAAAAGAGACGTTTCATTGGCAGCCCCCCTTGGAGTTTGGTGAAGAAGATGACGATGAGATAAACGAAAAGCTGGTTAGCAAGGATGATACAAAGGAAAAGCAGCTTATGAGGGACATAAAGGATAAATCCCAAGTTTATGAAAAAGATGAAATACCCCAAGATAAAATGGGAAACGGTGAAAAGTCTTGTGTGGATGAAAACCTTTTAGGTAAAAACGCTACGTGTGGAGCCTCACCAGATCACAGCAACATTAGCAAAGACAGCACTGAGCCAAATGCTTCAGCCAGTGTTTTAAACTCAGGAATAAATGTGAGCCCTTGCAAGGATGAGATGAAACAAGCTGAAGAAAGTAACCAGAATGGATTGGAAGATGTGATTCAGACAGATGACAACATGGAGATTTGTACTCCAGATCGTAACTCGCCAGGGAAGGTTGACGTGGATGTTTTGTCTCCTCTTATCCTCACGGCTAAACCTCAGGCTTTAAGTTCTAGTCTAAATAAAGATTTAAAGGTTGAGCCTCCTGAACAAGATGTTGTCAAACTAGGAAACAATATCATGGACTTTATTAACATCAAAGAAGAAAAAGAAACGGAAAGGCAAGAAAACAACCCTGTCTCTGTGTCTAGTGCTAAAGACTGTAGTTTAAAAAGTGAAATCTCTGAAAATTCACAAAGCAATATGGTCGATAATAAGTGGAAACCTTTGCAAGGTGTTGGTAACCTACAGCCACCAACAGTTAGTGCCGCTGCAGAGGTTAAGAGTGTCGCTTCGGCATCAGAGCCTAAACCAGCAGGTTTAAGAATTGAAATAAAAGCTAAAAACAAAGTAAGACCTGGATCTCTGTTTGATGAAGTTAGGAAAACAGCTCGGCTCAATCGAAGGCCAAGGAACCAAGAGAGCTCCAGTGAGGAGGAATGTCCAAGCAGAGATGACAACAGCCCCTCCAGGAGTCTCAGTAGGTCACGAAGCAAATCTGAATCTAAATCCAGGCACAGGTCGAGGTCTATATCTTACAGCCACTCAAGAAGTCGATCCCGAAGTTCTACCTATTCCTATAGGTGAGATGTTTGTGCTGTTCCTGCAGCTCCCTATGTTACCTTGAAACTTCTAACATTTTTAAGGCACATTTTTAGTTTTCAACTCCTGTTTTTCTTTTAAACAGCTCTGTATCTTTCAATACTTACAGAATAAATTTATAGAGCCTTATCTTTTAAGTGAAATAAGGCTTTTGCTTCCCCTTTTCTGCTGTGCTGCTCTTCAGTTACACTTGATTTTGTGCTTTTCAAAGTTGTTCATTGATTTTAGGTCAAGAAGCTACACGAGAAGCTGGAGCAGAGGGTGGTATAGTAGAGATCGGTCAAGAAGTCGAAGCAGCTCTTACCACAGTTACAAGAGTCGTAGGTAAGTTTTTATAGAATCACAGAATGGTTTAGGTTGGAGGGGACCTCAGAGATCATCTAGTTCCAACTCTCCTGCATAGGCAGTTTCTTTAGTTGGAGATAGCATTTACTGGTTACAAAACCAGTAAAAGAGTGGGAAAAGTGCTTAGCAGTACCTACTGAAGTCTCAGCTAAGTTAAAATTAAAAAATTCCTGTTACTGGAAATCAATTTGGTGTAAATTTTTGGTAGTATGGATGAGGAATTCTGACCAAAACACGTTCCTTCCCTCTCACTTACCCTCTCCCCCTTGTGTCTCCAGCGCTTGCTTCTGATTAACTTAACATGTCTCTGTTCTTTTGTCAGTCGAACTTATAGCAGAAGTAGATCCAGAAGCAGTTCATACGGTCATCACAGTCGATCGAGGTACGTTAGTTTTACACAAACTGCAATAAATCTAATTTTGATAAAAATATATTATTACAAGAATACCCCTTTATCTGTGGTCCTTCGAAATGTCACTATGGTAACTTGGATCAAAGCAAAGTCAATTTTAAGACCGTTTGTAACCAAATCAGCTTCACAAGATGATAAGTAATAGTGAACGTGTCTCCCTTGATTGTGAAAATAAACTTCAGTTACAAATGGAATCACGTTGTTCCTTGGAGACAGGGATTTCTTCTACATCTAAAATTTGTAGAGAAAACACAAAAGTTTTTAAATGCTTCGTTTAAATTCTTAGTAAGTCTTTTTTTACATTAATAAATCTGAGATTTTTACTGCTGCTTTGAAGAGACTTGTTTTTTTATTTAAACTTTTATAGAATACAGAATTATTGTGTTTGCCACATCCTTCAGAAGTAATTTCTGTATAAACAGTCATCCTGGTATATAAATAGCTTTAAAACAAAGCACGTCGTAAATTCACAGTGATTTTTCTCTCCCCTTTAAAGTAGGTCCTACACGTATGACAGTTACTACAGCAGAAGCCGAAGTAGAAGTAAAAGGAGTGACAGCTCTCGACGATCTAGAAGTTACGATAGGAGATCCAGGTATGGGTGATTTTTGACACAGTGTTTATGCAAAAGAATTAGCTAAATACATCCTTGGGGTGTTCATGGAGGATAATTCCTCCCCCCCCGCCCAATATATTGCTACCAAAAAGTTGTAATGAAAACAAATTTAAAATTAGAGCAAGTGTGAGTGAGGAAAATCAGTTTCTAGTGTAGAAATAAATGACATAGAGGTGAGAACGAGGAAGAAATTTGGAGAAGAAAGATAAAAAATGTTCATCTTCTGCTGTCCTCGTAATTGTTTTTTCACAGCTGCACCAACTCTTAATGCATTTCGCTCTAACCTAGTTCTGACAGACTTCTATCTTGTGTTTGAGAGGAAATTAATGAGACTAACAGAGAAACTCACAAAATCATTGGTTTGGGACATTGGGAAGCTTCAGAGAAGCAATGTTGGATTCGGATATGCTCATCTGTCATCAAGGAATCTTTCCTTACAGGCATGAGGCTAGAAAACTCCTAACAAAAGTTTATTCGGTGTAATTTAAATCTGTCCTGTGGCTTGTCTGAAACCATCTGGACTTCATCTTGATGTTCATCCAGGTGCTGAGCTTGGAATTTTTCTGAATAAGCCACAGTGTTTTAATCTACAGCTTCTACCATGCAGACACTCACACCCTCAGTGTTGTTAGGGGAACAGATTCTTAAGACTTCAGATTTTTGAGTGTCCCTTAAGAACTCTTCTGCTATAGAATATGATCCTGTAAAATCCTTCTTCGATGTTTCCTTTCTGTCTCATATATGTCTGTCTGGACGGTTTATTTTTTACGTGGTGCCATTTGGAACTGGAAGTTCAAAATACAATTTTGCAGTGTTGTAATCTTCTCTTTGTAGATCTTACGGCTCTGACAGTGAAAGTGATCGCAGTTACTCCAACAACCGAAGCCCCAGCGAAAGCAGCAGATACAGCTGAGAACTTCTGTTTGATGGAAACTTTATTTAACAGGTTTTTTTTTTGGTGTTACGTTAAAAATACCTGTTTTTACAGTGTCGCAAGTGAAGTTGGAGGGTGTTTACTGAATTAACTGATGATCTGCTTATGGAGAGAAGACTGAGCTCAACTAATTTCTTTTTTTTTTTAATGTCAAATGCTACTTTTAGGAAAAAACCAAGACAGAACCAAAACCAAAAACCAAGCCAATTTTATCTCCTTGAATTGAATTTTCCAAGCCATGAAGTGACACATCGGTGCCACCACTTTGCTGTCTTCAAGGATGTTTGTAACCACCCTTAAGGCTTTCTGCCTGTTATTATGAAACGTGTGCTAGCAACTCTCAAAACTGTGAAGACAACTCCTTCCAGAAGCTGCCATTTGTAGCTTATTAAAATGCTTTTTATTTTTTGATGCTGGAAGCTGGGTTCCACTTTGTCTTTTGTTGATTGCTTTTATGTACAGTATCTAACCAGCAGCCAGGTGATGAACACAAAGACTGCCACTCTGTCTTAATCCTTCTTGTACTGGACGCTAGAGAATTCTGCTGGGAAAAGGTGAGATTCCACACACCAGGAATTGTCAAGCTGCTGAGCAGTCAGTGAAAAGTGTGATGAATTCACTTTGATCTCAATATCCAACTCAACCAAAAAGGGATTTTCCAATTCATTCCCATTCGTATCTCAGTGCTTGGCATCCTTCACACATCTTGAAATGGAGTGTTGTGGTTGAGTATATCATGAGTTGGTTTAAAAGCCCCTTAAACAGAACTTATTGGGTGATGATCAGTTGAGAAAACAAACCACAGTGGTTCCTTTCTAAAATATCTGTAGGGGTGACCCCTACATCATACACTGTCTGACACTGCAGATAGTGAACTAAATATTGTTTCAGTGGAATGACTGAAAAATACAGATAAAAAAACTCACAAGATTTTCAAAGTCAAGTTTGAAACAGAGAATTACTCTGTGTTACAGGTACATTTAAAAAGAATTTGTCGTGTTTTTCTGAAGTTAGAAAGCTGTGTAAGGAAGAAACAGTTCTTTTTTTTTTCTAATGGCACAATGGAACCTGAAAAGTCAGGTCTGTAGTGAAAGACTAACAGCTCTGTCAGAGCTAACAGGGACTGTTCTATTATTAATGGGGACTCTTTTCATTACTACCTTCTTTATTATCTTGAGATTTTTTTTTTCATTTTCTCAAACACCAAAAATTATTTTTGATTTTAAAAATCAGAATCCAACAGCCTTGGAAATGAAAAGTGGTTATTTCTTGCTACCAACAACCATTTGTACCATCTCTTTGATGGAATTAAGCTGTCCAAGATCAGCTTTTGGTGCACTTCAGATTCTGGGCTTGTGCTTCAGAACCCCAAACTCTGGGCTTACATGCTGCTTACTCCTGTAGTTCCATGAAAAAGCATGCCCCGCGTAATCCTTTCCAATCAAGCGGTTTATAAGCTTCTTAAGCTTTTTTCTTTTTCAGTACATTTATTACTTGAGTCAGAACGCACTGACAGACACGTTTCTAGCAGGAGCAGCCATTTGAGTCCTGAACAAGTTATTCCCTCCTAAATCAAGGTAATATTTGTTGTAGTTTCATAGTTCTAAGTACAGAAGTCATTTGGTTTTTTGTCTTGCTGAGAAACTAGAAGTCCTGGGCTACTGGTGTAACAAACCAGACAAATGTTAAATGTTGCCCATTCGACACACTGAGGAAAAAAATGCTCCTGAATTGGATTTTGTCATATTTCAGGGCTGAGTTAACCTTTTAAGGCTGAGGAAAGGTAATAGAAATAAGGTTGGTTGATGAATCATCATCGTCTAAACTCACTTCAGTGTCACCCATATCTATTTCATATGTTGAATTCAAACTTTATAAACAAAATTCCATCTGGTAGATGATTGGGGAGGGTTGTGAGGGGAAGGGGGGGAGTATTTTTACTTAGTGATTTCTGTTCAGTTGTGCTTTGGATAGAAAACATCCCCACCTCACCACCCCAAGCTGCTTTTCTAATGTTGGTCTCTACAGTTTTGCAATTTTGTTATTCAGAAGTAGTTGCTGTTTGTAAAATAAAACTTTTGTACAGATCTGCAAGTGCTGTTTTCTCTACAGTCTGGAAACAGGCAGGAAAACTAAACTTATTCTGCAATTTCTGTATGTACTTTTGTCCCTTGCAAGACTGCACTCGCGTTGCAGTCCTGACCTACATAGCAAAGGATTCCTCAGCAAGGCTCTACACTGGGTTTACGTAAGAGTCATTGGAGGAGCAAATATTTGGAACTTTCCAAGTGATTTGAGGTCTCGCTGTTTCCTCAAGATATGCAAAAGGTTGCCATCCTTCAGGAAGAGATACGCTGCGCAGAAGTCTCTGCGTGTGCTGAGTTTAACCCCTTTGCTAAATACTTTCCCTTGTACATGTTCCCACATCATTCCCCCAGCATATTGCAGACACAGTGTTAGTTCAAGTCAGCAGATGCAAGGGCTCACTGACCTAATCCATTGGTCTTTAGGCATTCTGTTCCAGGAAAAACTGGATTTCATTGGAAAATACCAGCTTTGGCCTAATGGAAAGGCTAATTGCTTTGGTCTGAGGTGAAAAGGGCAAGGGTAAGTGTTTCCTCGTTCAACAGCTGCTATTAGAAGTCATGGGCAGGGCACTGGTGAGGCCATACCTTGAAGCCTGGTTCAGTTCTGGGCCACTTGTTCACCCCTAGACAGACATTGAGGGGCTGGAGTATGTCCAGAGAAAGGCGATGGAATTGGGGAAGGGTCTGGAGTACAAGATACAGAGTCTGGAGAATTTCTAAGGGGAAACTTGAGGGGTTGAACTGAAGAAAAGGAGGGTCAGTGGAGACCTCCCTACTCAACAACTGCATGAAATATTCAGGAGATTGGAGCGAGTTGGAGGTGAGTCTTTTCTTCCAGGAAACAAGCAGCTGGACAAGAGGAAAGAGGCTCAAGTTGTGTCAGAGGAGGTTTAGGTTGGCCCTGAGGAACAATTTCTTCCCCACAAGGGTTGTCTAGGCTTGGCCCAGGCTGCCCAGGGCAGTGGAAGAGTTCCCGTTCCTGGAGGGGTGTCAAAGCCATGGAGATGCCAGATAAAGGACAGGGGTCAGTGGTACCCTGGCAGCTCTGGGGGAACAGTTGGACTTGATCTTATGTGTCTTTTCCAACCTAAACAATTCTGCGATGCAGTCCTCTGCACAATCCAGTTAACCTGATATTTCCCAAACTTCAAAGTACTGACTTGGAGGAAAAGACAGAAAAAGCAGGTTGTAAGAGCACAAGTCAGACCTCAGGATCGTGGGGCTGCTCTCAGGTTCTGGGACCTGCTGCTGTAAAGGTCAGTCGCTCTGAGCTGCAATGTGAGGTGGGAGGAGGCTGGAGGCAGGAGCTGGGCTGGAGCATAGGATGTTAAAAATAGTAGCTGGCACCCATTGGGCTCAGTATTACTGAGAAGCTCCATTTTTTTGATTACAACTTAAATCTTCAGTCTTCCATAAAATTATTGCTCAAGTCAGTGGTTTTATCAATAAAAAAGGGAGTTTTAATTAAAGCCTGTGTGTCTTTGGTTGTTTTGGCAATAGAACAGACACAGAATGTTGTCCTGGAGTAGCTGTTAGGGCAAATGTTGTCTACAGTTGCAGGTGAGTGATTTTCCTACAGTAAAACAGTATTAAATGAACCTTCTGCCTCTCAACCAGCTCATGCTGAGCGATTTTTCTCCCTCCCATATTTTAAATGGGGGCTATTCGTGTCCTCACCCCCAGGGTAAAGAAGGGTTGGAAGCTCTTAGTCAGAAGATCCCCAAGTGTCTGGCAGCATATTGAATTTCTGTCTGTTGATGACGATCGCGCTTGCAGCTTGCAGCAGAACACTGAGATGACCTTGGGGTGCCCTCGGGAATCCATCTGGTGTCATTTCCAATAGGGATTTAAATCACGAGGAGATGAAGCTCCACTTGCTCCGCCCCTATTTAACATCCATAGAAATTATTTGGTTTATCTTATTTTTTGTAGTATGGTTGCGAATTCCCTCCTGCTTTTAACAAGCTATAGCTGGGGTCAGTTAAATCTGTTTTAGAATTATATAAACACCTACAAGGACCTGATTCTTGATTTTAATAACATCTGTGTAATCCCTGTGATTGAGATCATTCTGCAGCAGCTTGAAGTTGGTTATTTTTTTAATGAAGTTAATATTTCAGAGGCACAGTGTGGGTGGGCATTAATTTCCTATTAATAGCTGCACAACCCCGCAGCAGTACCAGTCCTTGACAGAGCGGGGTGCAGTCCCAGAACACCCACGTCCTCACCCAAAGGTTGGTCTAATAGAGAGAGCACCAAGCTCAGCACAGCTTGTGAACACTTGGAGCTCCCACCCTGGCATTATGTCTTAGTCCTGGCCTCAGGCTTCCAAATTCCTTAATTAATTCCTTAATTCAGCCAGGAAGGAGCTGCCCTTCCTCTTGGGACTGGTTTTTCTTCCAGCTCATCGTGTCCTGTGAGAGGCAAGGGCAAATTCTCCTCTTGTGGTGCTTTAGCCATCTGTCCCATCACTTGGGCAGCATCTTCCTTGCTTCTCCCAGATGCATCTCAGAAAATGACCCATGGAAAGGATTGGGAACATCCTGGGGAATGGAGGATTGCTGCGACTTCCAGGAGAAACACACAACTCTTTCTTTGGGGCATGTACCCATGATAGGAATCAATCGAGTCTCTCGGCTCTTCATGTGCTGGTTGAAGAAGGGTGTTTACAGAAATTGGGAAAGCAAACCCACCCCATTGAGAGGGAGAAGTATTTGGCACAACAAAAGCTTTTTAAAAACTGAAAATACAAAATAAATCAGTGTCAGTTTTATGTGTTTCTTATTTTCAAGGGAAAGGGATGCAAGGACTTCCCTGGTGACCACCCCCCCCCCCCCATGTCCCCTCAGCGTTGCCCAACTGAATGCCACTCGTTTCAGATTAAAGCCATCGTCTGCCTGACATTCCTTGTTATTGGAAAATTCCTTCAAGTGCAGGGGCAGCCTCAAATATGGGGGCTGTTGGTTTGCTTAGGCTGATGGTTCTAGCAAAGCTGGTCACCCATAGTCACCAGCTGCTCTCTAAGTGCCATAGGAAGGACATGGACCTGTAGGAGCAAGCCCGGAGACCTCAAAGATGATCAGGAAGCTGGAAACCCTCTGCTGTGATGCCAGGCTGGGAGAGTTGGGGTTGCTCAGCCTGGAGAAGAGAAGCTCTGGGAGACCTTAGTGCAGCCTTTCAGTGCTTAAAGGTAAGAAAGATGGGGACAACCTTCTTACGAGGGCATGTAGTGATGGGATGAGTGGTAACAGCTTTAAACTGAAAGAGAGATTTAAGTTAGATTTTAGGAAGAAATTCCTCCCTATGAAGGTGCTGAGGCACTGGAACAGGTTGCCCAGGAAAGTTGTGGCTGCTCCATCCTTAGAAGGATCGCAGGCCTGGTTGGATGGGGCTCTGGGCAAGCTGGTCTCATGAGAGGTGTCCCTGCCCGTATCTCAGGCTGAATCAGGTGATCTTTAAGGTCTCTTCCAACCCAAATCATTTTAGGATTCTACTACTTCTCCTTTTTTTCCATTAAATTAGGGGATTAAACAGCCAAACCCCCAATTTTTTATCTAAATGGCTCTATGTACCGAAAACATCACTCATGAAGAAATAGAGGTTCAGTGATGGATTTCCTATCAACGGGAACTGCACAGAACCTACAGTCGTCTTCCATTTCTATCAACAGCTTTGAACTGACACCTTCCAGGCAAATTGTGTGACAGCAAATACAGCAACAAGGGACCCTCTCAGCTGCAGTTTGCCTCTCTCCCAGAGGCAGGATGTCTAACTTGGAAGTCACAGTAGCTCTTCTCCAGCCCCCTGTAAGAAACCCCCAGAGCTGAGATTCATCTGTAGCAGTGCCAAAGCCAAAATAGCTGAATTAGTCGCATTATTATTAGAAGACAGACATTTGTTAATGACAGAACGAAAGCTCCTTTGCTGCCACTTAGCCCCATCACCACTTCTCGTGGGAGGAGAAGGACCTTTTTCCTTCTACATTAACGTTCTAAGCAGGAGAAAGTCCACCTTAAGCCTTTCTAAAAAGGTTGGACTAGTCCTAGCCCAAACCTGGCCTTCTCTGGACTAAATAGCTCCAAGTGCTTTGGTTTGGGGAGGAGGTTGGGGTTTGTTTGCGTTTTTGGGGGTTCTTTTGTTTTTCAGCTTCTGAGACCTGACTGTTGGTGGGACTCTCCCATCACCTTCTCCCATCACTACCCCCAAGTGAACAACACGCTCCAGCCAAGATTTCACGGTGCCTTGTGGATCTCAACCATCACTCCACGTGTCCCACAGGGAAAGTTCAGATGTCCCTGTGGTTTTGCTGCTTTTCCAACTGCACAGGCAAGGCTGCTCCCCTCCAGGCAAGGATGTGCTTCCACCTCTGCCTCTCACAGCCACGTCCCAGCTCACCCACTCGCTGCCTGGGTCGTGCTCCACAGCTCAACTCGTCTTACACAAGCAGCAAGTTTTCCCTTTGTTTCTACTAAATTGCAGCCTATTTTTCTTCCAGCCTATTTCTCTGATGCGTCAAGATTGTTTTGAAGTTCCAGCCTATCCTCCCAAGTACTTGAAGTCCCTCCCGGCTTGGTATCATTTGCAGCTGTAAGAAGCAAATTTTCTATTCATGCAAGTAATTATTAAGAAAATATTTTGAGCAGTGCCAGGCCTGGGACAGATCCCCAGGGACTCCCAGGCTCTGTATCTTGTTGGCTTCCCGGCAGATCATAAATCACTCCTCCAAGCAATGTTCTCTCCTTCCAGCACTGCTTTCCTCCAGCTTCGTGGCATCTGTCCCTACCATGTCTCCTCTTCCAGCCCCGCCAGCACAGCCATGGTGGGACGTGGGGAGCTGAGCAGGGGCTGGTGTCTCAATTTAATTTGAACTTCAACTTGTCTGACTCGAGCATCTCGATGTTGTGGATGCCCCATCCCTGACAGTGTTCAAGGCCAGGCTGCATGGAGCTTAGAGCAAACGGGTCTAGTGAGAGGTGTCCCTGCCCATGGCAGGGTGTTGGAACTGGACGAACTTCAAGGACCCTTCCAACCTAAACCATTTGGATGGGAAGTTTCCCTGTGCACATCAGGCACCTGAAAGTCAGAGGGGTGAAACTGCAGTTCACCTGTACCTGCTTTGCAACCCAACCAAATACCAGCACTTCCCCAGCAGTCATAAAAATCATTCCTCACCCAAGGCAAAAAGCAAGAATCTGGTTTGTTCTAAGAGAAGAGGTAAAGGGCAGGACCGACACGGTGGGACTGAAAGGTTGGAGCTTCATTTTGATGAATAAAACCTCCTGTTTGGGGCAAAGTTCTCCCTAATCCTTGTAGCACAGAATGGTTTAGGTTGAAAGGAAGCTTGAAGATCATCCAGTTCCAATCACCCTGCCATGGGAAGGAGACACTTTCCACTAGACCAGGTTGCTCAGAGCCCTATCCAACACAGCCTTGAAGATACCCAGGGATGGAACATCCGTAGCTTGTCTGGGCAACCTGTTCCAGTGTCTCATCACCTCACAGTAAGGAATTTCTTGCCAGTATCTCATCTAAATCTCCCCTCTTTCAGTTTAAAACCATTGCCCCTTGTCCTGCTCTCCCTGATAAAAAGTCTGTCTCCAGCTTTCCCTATAAGTGCTGAGTGTCCACAACAAGGGCTCCTTGGAGCCATCTCCTCACCAGGCTGAACAACCCCAACTCTCATCCTGAAGACTCTCTCAAATGTAAATGCATCTCCGGGTATTTCCTGTAATTCTTGATAATTATTTCAATCAAGGTATCAATTTAGAACTTCCTGACTGATGAAATGCTGGGTCTTGCTGCGTTATCTTTTGATATGCAAAGATGTCTTTGAACCGCAAGCCCCGTGCTGGGCAGACCCATGCAGCTTTCACACCTGCCTCCAAAAACAAACCTGTGCTGCCGTGCTGTGGGACTTGAGGGTGACACCAAAGCATCTCCGAGCTCTCGCAGACATTCCGACCTTGAGTTTGCATGAGACAACGCAGGAACTGACTCAGAGATCACACAGACTGATGGGGGATGGATGGGACCTCTGGAGATCATCTAGTCCAATCTCCCTGCTAGAGCAGGTCCTACAGCAACCTGCTGACTGAAGGAGAACATTATTACTTGTTTTCAACTCATCTCCTACATCTTTGGGTAATAGTTTTGATTTGCTTCACCTTGCTTGTAAGGTCCTAACCACCTTCCCTTCTCCAGCTTGAAGGGTCCTGAACTTGTCTTCTCAGCTTGTAGAGCAGCTGCTCCAACCCAGTACTCATTTTTGTTGTTTTTTTCCGGCTTCTCCAACATCCTTGTGCTCCTTCTGGAGATCAGGACTACACACAGGAGTCAAAACGTGGATGCAGCAAGGTTTTCTGAAGCTCTGAGCGTTGGACATGCTGAGGGAAGGCAGAGAAACAGCAACTTCTTGGCTTTTTTTGGCTGCCACCTTGAACACATCTTGGCTGCATGTTGAGCCAGCGACTCCAGAGAGCTGCTGGTGGCAATCCAAGATCTCAGTTCTAACTGCTGGTTCCAGCCTCAGTGTGGTTTAGACCTTTTTCTTCCAGCTGCTTTATTTTATGTGTTCCTAGACCAAAGCTCACTTGAAACTCTCTTCTTTGCTTTTTCCTTTGTTTGAAAACATATTTGCCTTCCTTGCCATCAGTGAGGCCCTTCAGGACCATGGAAGGTCTCACCTGCAAGCCAGAGGTGGAGGTCTGCTCCCAAACTTGGTCTCTGGTCCTGGATTTGGTGTCTGGTGAACAACACCATGGATTCTTCCTTCGGAAAAGTCACCATTGAAGCCTCACCTTTCACTTCTTGTCTTGTAACCAGCTTTCGAGCAATAGAAGGATCTTTGCTCTTGGTTTCTTTAATGATCTTATTGAGGACTCAAAAGGATAAATCCGTATTTATAAAATCCTGTGTTTTTTATAAAATTATTTATAAAATGCTGGGCACCTGGTGGCTCTTCTCCTCGTTTTTCCCACCTAGAGCATAGAATTCACGGGCTTTTTCTTTAAAAAAGAAGTTAATTTTTATTGAATTTACTTTCCTCAAGTGCCCTGAGCGTTGCAGAGGGAGCTGGATGGTTGGTGAAGGAAAGCAGTAGCCAATAGTGGCTGGAAAAAGGCCTAGTGGGAGAATAAAAGTATTTCTTCCCCCCCAGAAATGTTGAAGGTGCCAAGTTAAGTTGTTAAAGGAGATTGTTCCTCTGATGCAACAGCAGCGAGGAGGACTTGGCTTGGCTTGCTTGCCTTGGCTTGAGGGATGCACCCAGCGCGCAAAGCTCGGTCCTAAGACCTGCACTCCAGTAACACCAAAACAAGCCCTTTCTCCCCCCAAGTGAAGACCTGGCGGTGCTCTGTTTCGCTCCTGTGACTCGTCCCAGGGACGTGCAGCTCAAAAAGCAGGGTAATGGCTACTGCATCCTGCTCTTCTCTTGTCTAACCTCTTCTCTCTCCTGGCACCTGGAAAAATTCCCCAAGGCAGCAATGGATGGCCGTGTCCTGGGCTGTATCTCCAGCAGTGTGGGCAGCAGATCAAGAGGGGGGATTGTGCCCCTCTGCTCGGCTCTGCTGAGATCCTCTGCAGTGCTGGGTCCAGCTCCTCAGCACTCCTGAAGCTCGTGGAGCAGGGCCAGAGGAGGCCCCAGAAATGCTGCTCTGAGGGTGGAACCTGCTGCTGTGAGGCCAGGCTGGGAGAGTGGAGGTGGGGGGGGGTTCAGCTGGAGAAGACAAGGCTCTGGAGAGATCTTAATGCAGCTTTTCAGTGCTCGAAGGGGCCAGTAAGATGTGGTGGATGTTTCAGCAGGGTCAGTTGTGACAGGACAAGGGGTTTAAACTAAGAGAAGACTCAGACTAGACATAAGGAAGAAACTTTTGCATTGAGGGAGGTGATAAACCCTGGCCCAGGTTGCCCAAAGAGGTGGGAGAAGCCCCATCCCAGGTCATGCTGGACCTTGGGGCTCTCAGCAACCTACTCTAGTGGAAGACATCCCTGCTTGCTGCAGGTGGGGTGGATCTACATGAGTTTTGACGTCCCTCCCCACCCAAACCATTCCATGATTCTCTTACAGAGCAGGGAGGTGGCAGAGCCCAGGATGCAACACAAGCTGCAAACGATGGGCAAATTATTTGGAACTTGAAAAACACAAACTCAGGAGCTTCACCGGGCTTCCTAACGGGTCAGGGTCTTATCTGCGTGGTCGATTCTCCTCCACGCCTCCCCCAGCCAAAGAGAAAATGTTATTCCCGGTGGAGCTGTAATCCCTGAGAAGGAAAATATCGCCAGTCTTGGGCCAAGGTGTGTTTTGCAGCTTTGGGAAGTGGTGGTGGCCCTGTCTTGGGCAGCGAGATGCCAGGTCAACTCAGGCTGTGCTCTGCTGCGGCTGATGGATGGTCTTGGCACCCACCGTCCCGTTTAAGAGTAACACCGTCTTCCCCCCGTTGGATCGCAGCCCCTTCCACCGCGCAGTGGAGGATAAACAGCGGCGCGGCCACCGCTCGCCTGCCAGCAGCTGCCTGTGGGATCGGGACCATCCTCCACGTGAAGCTCTGCCTGCCTTGGGGGGCTTCACCTGTGTCCCCCAAGGACCTTCCAGAACCGTGATGCGAAGGTGTCAGCAGACCCCAGCCGACCCTGCCCAAATCATCTTTCTTCTTTTTCTTAAAACCCAATTTGTTATTTTTCCCCAGTTTGGAGACACCAGTGAGAAACCCAAGAGGAGAGGGGGGGAAAGCCCTCAAAAAAAAGAAGGAAAAGGAGAGAAGGAATCGGGGTCAACGCGAAGCAGCAGCAGCAGCAGCAGCGTTTCAGTCGTCCTTTGCTCGTCTCTGCTCTCGCCGTGGGTGTTCTCCTCACAAACACCAAGCGGGAGCCGCTTTCCCTTAGTAGGACACGGCCCTCCTCGCCTGGCCATAAAAGGGCAGCGTCTCCTGCAGGACCCCCGGCTCCTCCAAACACTGACGGCCCTTTGGGAAGGGACCTGCCCCGCCGCGCGGCGCCGCTGCTTGCTTTGGACCTCGCCACCCTCATGGTGATGCTGCCTTGGCTCCTTCTTCTCTGGTGCCTTTTGTTTTGTCTCTCTCTCCTCCTCTCAGGAGGTTGGAGGGAGAGGGGCCAGAGGGCCTCTAGGAATGTTCTTGCTTTCTGCATTTTTTTTTCCTTTCTCTCTTTCTTGGCCTCATTCAATCCCTTCTTTTCCATGATCTGTGCTTCTGCTCAGAAAAAAACCCAGTTGCCAAGCCCGTGACATGACCTTGTCCCCAGCCTCCTTCCTATATCCCATGGAAACCTGGAGGGCTCTTCCACATCCTGCTTTACCCAGAACCTGGTGTGGCCTGACGTGCTGGAGAGCAAACACTGTCTCAGGAAAGGGGGACACCGACAACCTTCTGGAGCATCTGCCCATGGGAGTTCCAGCCTACAGAAGATGCTGAGAGGTTGTTGCACTTGAAGTGGTGAATCCAACCAGACAGAGCCAGGAAGAGGACATGGTGCCACCTTGCAGATACCCTTCAAAGTTTATTTGGTTCTTCACAGAATCATTTAAGTTGGCAAAGGTCCTTGAGATCACCATTAACCCAACACTGCCAAGTGCAGCAGTAAACCACTGTCCCTAAGCACCACCTCTACGTGTGGGTCCTCACGGACTCAGCCCTCTGAGCTGTCACAAGGTACCAGCTTTCTTGTCTCCTGAAGAAGACCCAAACAATGGAAACATAACTTGAAATATCAGGGATCAGTTATACCAAGGAAATAGGAACCTCTCCTGGTTCCTAGTCCCCTGTATTGTTGTGGCTAGTCCCTCGTTTTAAGACCCCTTATGACCTTGTGGGTTGCCATTTCATGACCCAGCAAGAGGAAGGAAGCCAGAAATCTGCAGATGTCTCTTATGTGGGTACCACACTGACGGAAAGTGATGGGGAGGTGACCTACTACTTCTCCTGTGTCACCGGGGCCTCCTTCCATGTGCTCCTTATTTACCAGTTCCTCCCAAGCTTCCCTCTTGCTGGAGATCCCATTTCCTAACAGCCAATGAACTGATCCCTCCATGGTGAGCTGGTCCCTCACCACCTTTTCACTGGTCATTCTCCCCCAGCGATGTATCCGTGCAAGATACGGCAGAGCCATCTCCAAGGAAGACTCCAAATCTCCCAGATCTTTGCATGAAGGCGTCAAGAGCTTGGAATTACCCCCTCTTAGAAATCCCATCAGTTGAAGAATTAAAGCTCCCACAAGAGTTCAGTTGTCTACATGCCCCGTTAAACTCAACCTTGTGGACCTTGTCTCACCCCGCCTGGCCCTTGCATGGTGGGATGCAGAGAAGAAGAGGTGGCTTAGCTGGGTTAGGTCAGCCCCTGTGCTGTGTTAGTCACACACAAGACCAACTTGCCTGTCCCCACCAGGTTGGGTGGGATCCACCAAACTGGGTTAAGTGAGATTTGCTGACAGCTTTAGAAAGCTGTTCCAGCAAATTCCTCATGAGCCCATGGGTAGTTGTGGCCAGTGAAACCACACGTGCTTCACCTCTTAGGGAATGTTGTTGCAGTCACTCTTGACAAAGTGTTTCAGCCATTGCTTGTGACTCTTCCAGTCCCTTTCCCTTTAAGCTGGTCGTGGGAAGAGCTTCTCCCACATCAGGAGGGAAGAATTGGGGTTGGCAAAGACCTGGTCTCCATGTGAGGTGGGCTCAGCAACCCTGTAAAGCCAAGGACCTTGTGGTGAGCTCAGCACAGGTGACATCAGGGCTTGGACCTTCTCTGCCTGTCCCTGCAGACCAAGGGTACTTCAAGCTCTGGAGCATCTTGGTCCTCTCTGCCACATCCATGAAGGCGCTGCAGAGCTTAATCCTCACCTCCCACCTCTGGCCTCATCTCACCCTCAAGCCAACACTGGCTACGTTGTCAGTGAGGAGTTTTTGAGGAGCTTTTGGAGACGTTTCTGGGGTAGAAGACGTGCTGGATGGGCCAAACCCCCACCCCACCTAAAGCTTTCTGATAGGGGAGAGGCTTTTCTGGGATGTTTTTCCCATAGAGCAGAGTGGGGTTGAGAGCAAGAAAGGGCATTAAAAAATACTAAAAATATATGAAATTGAGGCCACGTGGGCAGGACGTGGCTACGGAGACATTATGCAAAGAGCAGAAGACATCTGGAAGGAGTTACTGCTCGTGGCAACTGAAGCAGAGTCTAAACAAGTGCAGGACGTTAGCACATTTAGGGCTGCAAATGGGAGAAGGTCAGGAGAAGAACTGGGAAGGTGGAATGAAGGTTACCCAGCGTAGGCGATGTGAGGACACCTCTGATGCCCTCTGGAGCTGTTGTGTTTCTCTGCTTTTAGGGTAGTAGAAGGGGATTTGTTTGTCCTTGGCATGTTGGGGGGTGTCTGCATCAGTGGTGGGAGTAGAAGTGGTTTTTGGAGGTGGTCATCAGCCTGATGAACATTGGTTGGGCATCTCATGGGTCTTCTCGTGCCCCAGTAGAGTCCAACACTGATGGGTAGATCCTGTCCTGATGTGGGAACACTTTGGGATCCTGTGTGATGCCTCCCCAAATACTCCAGGGCTGCTCCAGCTTTGCCTCCTATATCTACAGCGTGAGGGTTTTGGGGTCACTTGGCACCCAGCTGAGGCTGTGGGTTACTGGGATACAGAAACCCACACTCTGGTCAGCATCAGGGAGATCCAGTCAGAGCTGGGGGAAAAGTAACAAGGTTCTGCTTTATTTTTGGGGAGGTGGGAGCTGGCTGTGCCCCTCTCTTCACATTCTGGGACCTGGAGGGGGTTGGAGGAAGCCCCAGCAGGGCCACCCACCAGACCCCACTCCTAAAACCCAATGTGCCTCCCCCCTCCCCAGTCTGCCTCTGCCTGGGGGGGATATCCAGGGACTTCCAGGAAATCCTGTGACTTCCTCTCCATAGCAGCAGGAAGTCCCCCAAATGTCCTTTTGAAGTAAACCCACTGTTACCGTGTGACTCCCTAAATTGAGGTTTTATGGCCCTAAAAGCCAAACCGCTTTTCCCGGGGGTGTTAGGGGTTATCTGTAACCCTTCCTTTCACATTTTGGGACCTGGGGGGGTGGGTTGGGGGAAGCAGAGACCCCAGTATTGTGACTTAACCCTCCCTTCCCCAAATCTGCCTCTGTGAGGGATCCCATTTTCCTCCCTATAGCATAAAGATCTGATTTTTAATAACCCCCGTGTAACTCCTGCAACTCATCAAGCTGGCTTTTTGCACCCCAAAACTCTTGGGTTTGTTGTGGGGCTTTATAGGGGGAAGGGGACAGGGACATACCGTGCCTCAGTTTCCCCACAATGGGGTACAGAGGATGCTTGAGGTAGGGGAATGTTGTAGAGCAAAGTGGGGGATCACTAGGGAATGTGGGTGCGGGGAAACGGGCGGTGGGAGGAGGGGGGTGCTGTCACTTTAATGGGGGGTCTGTCCCTTTAACGGGGGCAGCCGCGGCCCCATCTGATGCGGCGGCTCCAATCACGGTCCCCGGGCTCTTGGCAGCCGGAGCCGCCGCATTCCTCCGGCTTCCGAAAAGGGGCTCAAACATGGCGATGGGGAGGATGAGGTGAAGAAGAAGAAAGAAGAAGAAGAAGAGGAGGAGGGAAAAAACCACCAAGCAGATTAAAAAAGAAGAAAAAAAGGAAAAGGAAGAGAAAAATAAGAAAAAAAGGAGGAAAAAAGGAGGGAGAAAAAGGAGAGGAAAAAAGAGGGGGGAAAGGAAGGAAAAAAAGAAGGAAAGAAGGAAGGACAAAAGGAGAGAAAAAAGGAGGAATAATAAGAAAATAAAAGGAGAAAAGGAGAAAAAAGGGGGAAGAAAAAAGAGAAAAAAGGAAGAAAAGAGAAAAAAAGAACAAAAAAAAAGAAGAAAAAAGCAGGAAGAAAGAAGACGAAGAAAAAGAGAAAAAAAGGGGAAAAAAGGAGGAAAAAAAAGGGGGGGAAGAAAAAAAAGCCCGGAGGAAAAGAGGGGCCGGGGGATTGAAGAGGCGGCGATTTCGTGATTTTCTACTTCCCCCCCCCACCTGATCTCCTTCCACGACAGGATGACCTGACTATTGGACGAGGGCAAGGCTGTGGATATTGTTTGCCTGGACTTT
>JAOXOE010000506.1:1042327-1058745 GCA_028565055.1 Phoeniculus purpureus
TAAATACCTGCAAAATCTAAATATATATTTATATAGTTACACACAAATAGAAATATACATAGAAACATGAATATAAATATGTAAGCAAATATATCTACAAATACAGTGATATATAAAGATACCTACATTTACAATCATAGTTACATGTATGAAAATATAAATATACTAAAAGATAATAAAAATAGAAATGTAAATGCTTTTAGACAGTTATATATAAATATATTTTACAATTATTAAAAATATATGGATTTATATCTATAGTTATACTCAGAATAGGAAATATATTAAATATATTAATGTATAAATACATATTTCTATATCTAGTTACATATAAATATATTTTACAATTATTAAAGTATATGGATTTATATCTATAGTTATACACAGAATAGGAACTATATTAAACACATTAATGTATAAATACATATTTCTGTATCTAGTTACATATAAATATATTTTACAATTATTAAAAATATATGGATTTATACCTATAGTTATACACAGAATAGGAACGATATTAAATACATTAATGTATAAATACATATTTCTATATCTAGTTATATATAAGTATATAAAAGTGTATGCTTGTGCGGATCGTTATATTTATGTAAAACTCATAATCTATTAAAATGTGACTATGTCTAGATGTTTATATTTTTATGTATTTCTGTTTGCATATGCATTGAAACATGCACATTCTATTTATATAGAGATAAATGTATATCAGATTTTTTGATAATTCCCCCTCTTTTACTACTTCTTTGCCCCATCTCAGGCTGTTGAGCTAAAGATTTGTTTTAAAACTGTGGTTTTCCTCTGTTTTCTGCAGCGTGGGCTTCTGCTGGGGCTCTGCAGGGCCACCAGGACCATGTGAACCTGATGACCCCGTTGGTGGGTGGGTTGGTTGCGGAGCAGAAATTCATTGAAACTGAAAAATTTTGGCAGGATGGGGGAAGGGATTTTTTTCCTTCTTCTTTCTTGCTGAGAAAACAGAGAAGAAAACAACCTTTTGTTGTTATTTCCACGTTTCTGTCTCCTTGCTTCTCCCTTTGGCTCACCAGCTAAAAGATGACAATAAAAAGACAAACAAGACCGTGTCCTGCTGGAGTTTGTGTGTTGACCAAGAGCTGCCAGTTGTCCCCAAAAAGAAAAAGTACCGACAGCTTAGAAACTCTGTGTTTTGGAGCAGGAGTTGCAGGAGAAACCCGTGAGGTTGAACCCTCCGTCTCCACCACTGGTGAAGGTCCATGGTGGAGTCTCCATCCTGCAGAATGCCTGTGAGCTCAGTGAAATGTCCAGTGTGTGAACCCTGGGCAGTGTTGGCTGTCGCAGCAGTTCCCAGCCTGGGGCTGCTTCTCCCCAACTGGAATGTTTCCAGGTGGCTCCTTTCCCTGGTCAATTGAAAGTGGACTTTAAAAAGGGTCTAAATCACCTTGGTGAATCCAGCTGCTGATGCTGATCACAGAACGTGGCATAATTTGGTGACTACTAGATACTGCAGTTTATCTAATTGTCTGGTAGAACTTTAGGGTACCTCGGTGCAAGAAAGATGTTGAGGGGCTGGAGCAGGTCAAAAGAAGGACAACAAGGTTGGTGAAGGATCTGGAGAACAAACTTCGAGGAGAGGCTGAGGGAGCTGGGGCTGCTTAGTCTCAAGAAAAGGAGGCTGAGGGGAGACCTTATTGCTGCCTGCAACTACCTGAAAGGAGGTTGTAGAGAGGTGGGGGTTGGTCTCTCCTCACAAGGAACAAGCGATAGGACAAGAGGAAATGTCGTCAAGTTGCACCAGGGGATGTTTAGGTTGGCCCTGAGGAAAAACTTCTTCATGTAAAAGGGTCATCAGGCCTTGGCACAGGCTGCCCAGAGAGGAGGTGGAATCACCATCCCTGGGTGTATTTCAAAGTCATGTGGACTTGGAGCTTAGGGACAGGGTTTAGCAGTGGCCTTGGGACAGCTGGGTTAGTGGTTGGACTTGATGATCTTGAAGGTCTTTTCCAGCCTGAACAATTAATTCTATGATTCAATGAAGCAGAGAGATCTAAAATCCTCATTTCCTTCTGTTTAGAGGCTTAAATCTCAGCAGGTGTCTAGAATCAACTTCCTGTGTGGAGCAAACATCACCCCAGGGTCTCCACCTGGTTCAGGCTGAGGCATCGTCTCTGAGTGATTGTGGACAGCTGAGCAGCCAGGCTTTGGACCTCCTTGGTGGTAGGGTGGCCATGGTGCCTCCTGCTCCAGGCTGAAGAGATGTCAGTGTGTTTTTAAGGCCTGGTCCTGGCCTTTCGTTGGGTTTTGTGTTCTTTGGTTGCATCTCCTGGACTCAAGTTGGTGGTGGAGTTGGTTGGTTGGTGTGTCAGTTTGGCCTGGTGGTGGAGCTTTTTTGATAACATCTCCACGCTGGGTCTAGATCTTCTTGGTGTTTCAAAGCTGGGTCTGGTGGTGGAACTCTTCAATTGGCATCTCTAACTGGGGCTGCATGGACAGGGATGGGTGGCATGGCCGGGCGGGTGTTTGCAAGGGGAAGAGCCCTCTAGAATGACTTTATTTCCTTCCTCCCCACAGCTGATAGTCGAAAAAACAACTGACTACCCTTCGGCTGAGTACTCCCTGGTGGAGGATGTAGCCCTCCACTTCACGTGTTTGATGGACAGACTGAACGAGCAGCGCCTCTTTCAGCCGGACCTGTGCGACGTGGACATCGTGCTGGTGCAGCACAAAAGCATCTTCCCAGCACACAAAGGGGTTCTGGCAGCCTACAGCCAGTTCTTCCACTCCCTCTTCACCCAGAACAAGCAGCTGCAGCGTGTGGAGCTCTCCCTGGAGGCCCTCACCTCGCAGGGCCTCCAGCAGATCCTCAACTTCATCTACACCTCCAAGCTCCTCGTCAACTCCTGCAATGTGCAGGATGTGCTGAACGCGGCCGCCGTGCTGCAGATGAACAACATTGCCTCCTCCTGCCAGGACCTCCTGGACACCCGCTCGCTCAGCCTGGCCACCGACATGGCCCTCCCCGCTGAGAGCTGCGCTGGACCCCCACCCTACTACTGCGAGATCAAGCAGGAGGTGGATGCCACCCATCCCAAGATCTATGCCCGGGAAGGCAACGACCCCTACTCGGTGCGCGTGGAGGATGGAGCAGGTGATGGGACACTCCCTGCTGGTCCAGCCAAGCAGTACTACAAGGAGGAGAAGGATGGTGGTCCAGGCACCGTCTGTAAGATGGAAGGAGAAGAGTCCGAGGAGGACCTGGAGAGCCAGGGCTCGTACAACCGAGAGCAGATCATCGTGGAGGTGAATCTCAACAACCAGACGCTCAACGTCTCCAAGGGCATGGAGGGGAAGGCAGCCGCCAGCGAGGCTGCTGTGATGGGACGGCCTGATGGCAATGAGCGTGACACAGAGGAGGATGGGGAGGAGGAGAATGAGGAAGGAGAGGACGAGGAGGAAGAGGAGGAGGATGCAGAGGTGGGGGATGAGGATGAGGAGGAGCACAGTGAGGAAGAAGACCTGGAGGAGACGACAGAAGAAGAGGACGATGATGATGATGATGATGAAGAAGCATCAGAGGTGAAAAGAGAAAAGAGTGGGCAGCCCCGCAGAGGCAGCCGGGCATCCAAAGCCACCAAACCTACCATGGCCACCAGGTCTCAGGAGATGGCCAAGGTGGAAGAGGAGGAGGAGGAGGAAGAGGAAGGCCAGCGAGGGAGGAAAAGGAAAAAGGAACAGGATGGTTTGGGCCAGAAGGTTAAGCTGGAGGAGAAGCAGCACTACCCATGCAAGAAGTGCCCCCGGGTCTTCAACAACCGCTGGTACCTGGAGAAGCACATGAACGTCACACACAGCCGCATGCAGATCTGCGACAAGTGTGGCAAGCGCTTCCTGCTCGAGAGCGAGCTGCTGCTGCACCACCAGACCGACTGCGAGAAAAACATCCAGGTGAGCCAACCCTGGGGATGTCCCACCAGGGAATAGGCATCCACCAAGGTGGGCACGTCCCACCAAAGGAGGTGCATCCCACCATGATGGGATGTGCCAGTGATGGGGGGCCATTTCATCCACCATGCAGGACATCCCACCCAGCTGCACCATGGGATGGGCTCATGCTCAGAAGGTGGTTTTGGTGTTGCATTGGCACGTGTCATATGGCTTTTCCAGGGAGGTTGTGGCTTCTCCATCCCTGGAAGTGTTCAAGGCCAGGTTGGATGGGGCTCTGGGCAACCTGGTCTGATGAGATGTGTCCCTGCCCATTGCATGGGGTTGGAACTAGGTGATCTTTGAGGTCCCTTCCAACCTATGATCTATGATCTTTAGGATCCCTCCGAACCTAAATCATTCTATGAAGAGGGAACTTTGCTTCACCCATGACTTGTACTGAGGCTCAGGAAGCCCCACGGTGTCATGGGACCAGAGGATTTGTGCCAGGCGACTGTGTCTTCCCCTTGGCCAGTTGGGTGGAAACACTGAATAATTCTTGAGGAGCAATTTGTCTTTGCATTTATGCAGTTAATGTGGAGAAAACCCTTTGAGCCCTCGGTGGAGACACACTCCAGCCATTCCCACCCAGGCTGAAACCAATTTAGCTCAATTCAGAGATCTGCTGACATCAGTTAAAATGGTTTTAATCTGCCTTTTGTGTCTCCTTCCTTGTGTATTAGCAAATCTCCGGATGTGTTGGACATCCGTGTGTGGCTGTGGCTTGGTGTGCCCATCATCCAATGCTAATGAGATCTTGAATGTGCAAACTAACTCATTAAATCAGGGCAATTAGGGGGGATGTGGAGGTAGCCCAGAGCAGCAAGCAGTGGGTTCCTGCAGACTCCTGCAATCCAACTCTTAATCCTTGCTCTGTATGGAAGAACTGAAGACTGGAAGTATTCAGGGCCAGGCTGGATGGGGTTCTGGGCAACCTGGTCTGGTGAGAGGTGTCCCTGCCCATGGCAGGGGGTTGGAACTGGATGATCTCTGAAGTCTTCTCCAGCCTAAACTGTTCAGTGATTCTGTGATGCTTCTGCTACTAATTGGAAAAATTATCAACTTCTGGAGAGCTGTTCCCGCCAGCCTTCCCACCAGTGACTGAATTTTAAAATGATCTTGTGGCTTTCCTAGAAGAAGCCAAGTGCTACTGGAACCCTTTGCTGATGGCTCCCCAAATAAAATGGGGAATGGAGCAGATCTTGGTGAGATGGTGTGTGGGGAATATGGAGACAGGAGTGGACTCAGCTCAAGTGGGTGAAGGATCTTCTCCCCACACTAACCCTGTGGTGCATCTTGAAGAATTCATGGTGCTGAGGTTGCTCTTTTGAGATGCTTTTTCCCAGAATGGATGAGTGCAGCTCCAGTACCTTCATGGTGGTGGCTGTTTTGGAGCCTGTTGTAAAGACTCAGCAATTACCTGTTTCCCAGAAGATTCCTTCAGTCCCATCTGTTTTCTTGATGGATAACATGGGGCTGTCAACTCATTGCATTGTTTTGCGTCCATGTTTTCATCCCTTTTCCAGGTCATTTCTGAATAGGATGAACCACAACTCCCCTCGGGGTGTCTTTCTTCCACAGAAAATGTGAATCACTACCCCTCGCTTAGTTGAATGTTTTTAATTCTGCAGAGAACCAAACTCAGTCCGTTTGCTCCGATACTCAAGTAGCGGCTTGAGAAGCAGCTGAGGGATCCTAGGAGGAGTTAACTGGAGAAAAGAAGGCTCCAGGGAGACCTTGCTCTAGGTTGTAGTGAGGTGGGGGTCTTTCTCTCTGAAGAAACAAACTATAGGAATTGGACTCAAGTTGTGACAGGGGAGGTTTTGGTTGGTCTTGAGGAACAGTTTCATCCCCAGAAAGGTTGTCCATGCCTGGCCCAGGCTGCCCAGGGCAATAGTGCAGTCCCCATTCCTGGAGGGGACTCAAAGCCTTGAAGATGTATTGCTGGATTAGTGGTACCGTGGCAATGCTGGGTGACCAGTTGGACTTCATGATCTTAAAGGTCCCTTCCAACCCAAAGGGTTTTTTGATAATACTGAATAGCCTTACCAGCATGGCTGGGTGGGAAAGGAGACCTTGTCCCTGTCGTGGACAGTCTTTTGTAGTGTTTTGACCAGATCCATAGGGGGTTCCCAGTTGAGTCTGCTGCTTCCTGAAAAACAATCCGTCCTTTGCTTTGTGGGGTTGGTTCTCCATCACTTTCTCTTGGCCAGCTTCACTGTGGTTCTCCTCTTAACCTGCAAGGATTTATCTTCTCATTGTTTTTCCCGCATTTGGATCCTACTGCCACACTTTTTGCTGCTTTTTTTTGCAGTAACTTGAGGACACAGAGCTGAGCCCTCCAGGGTGCTAGATCCCAGTCCAGGAGCTTTCTGACATCTGCTGGCTTTTTTCTACCTTTAATTTAAACATTTCCCTGCAACCTCTTTCATTTTAAGGAAGGCAGATGGATACTGATGTGTCTTTGATATCCGGCTCTGGTCCTGGATTTGCCCTGAAATGTCTCTTGAAGCAGAGATGAGACACTTCTGATCCATGGAGATACATTCTTAGGAACATTAAAACTCAGAGGGCTCCTCATGCTGATATTCAAGCATGGCAGGATGAAGAAGATGAGTGTTGGGAACACATCTGTGACCTTTATTTTGCCTCTAGGGCACCTAAATATAAATACAGATGGACAGATACTGGGACTACCTGGCATATTGGTGTATTTTCCACGGTGTCACAGCCTCATGCAGAGCAAAATTTGGTTGAAGCCCATCAATGAGCATCTTGTTCCTCTGGGGAAGAGGAGGAGCCAGAGGAATCTTTCCTTGGACTTTCTGGTACTGCTCAGCTGTGCTGTTGAGCGATGCCTCCAAGGCATGAATGCATTACTGTCTCAACATGTCTGTGAGGAGAAGGGATGGTTTTATCCCTGTTGGCAAGAGGAGGATGACTCATGGAGACAAGGTGAGTTGACCCTTGGAAGAAAGATAGGCTGTTGGCTCCTGGCAGAGTCCTCAGCTGGGTGCTGCCCACCATTCTCGAGCTCCAGCAATGGTTTCTTGTGTTTTTGGAGTATGTTTTGGTCCATTCAGGTATGTTTGGAGAAATTTGGTGGTAAAGTGTCTGTAATACCTGCTGGAGACTCAAGTTCTGCTGCCCTGGCATAAGCTTCTCCTTATTCCTGTGCTCTGTGCAGCCTTCTAATGCTCAGAGGGTTGGGGTTTCGGTTTTGTAATGGCTGTGTTGTGGGCAGGAGTAAAATCCCCAGTTGGGATTAGGGCCTTGGTGGATGAGCTGCTGATGGTGCAAGTCTTAATACAACTATCGATGGAGGTTCCACATCCCTCCCTAGAAGGTCATGGTCCTTTCCTTATCCAGCAGAGAGAAATTTGGGTTTTGAAGGTTCTGAAGTACCCAAGTCTGTGGCAGACTTGCTGGTCCTTATGATTTTTTATGTTCCTTTGCAATGGATGAAGCTGGTAGCCTGGTAAGGTGGAAATGCTGATGGTTCCTGGGTGCATTCACCTGCTTCCCTACCCATCTCCTCTCTCCTTGTGCAGTGTGTGACGTGCGGGAAGGGGTTCAAGAAGCTCTGGTCCCTCCATGAGCACAACAAGATCGTCCATGGCTATGCTGAGAAGAAGTTCTCCTGTGAGATCTGTGAGAAGAAGTTCTACACTATGGCCCACGTGCGCAAACACATGGTTGGTGAGTGAGGGAGGGCAGCAGTGCTACAGGGAGACCTTCTTCGGGGTGTTGATTGTTTTAGCAATGAAGAGCGACTTTTTTAGGGCTGGGCTTACTCTTGAGTGAGTCTTCTCATGTCAACACTAGGACCTTGAAGTCTGCCCTGATGGATGTTTCATGTCTGGGTGTGGAGCGCTCAGCTGTGGTGCTGAGGAACCTCTTTGATTGTATTTAACCAGCAAAAAAAGACCTCAGAAGTGATCAAAGGAGAGTTTAAAGTTAAACCATCCTTCCCTTGTAAAGGAGGAGCGGGCCACACCAGCGCTGGGCTTTGAAGAGCAAACTGCACGTGGCAATGGCAGTTGGGTTCCTGGGGCTTGCAGGCACCAAGGGGCTCAAGGAAAAGAAGAGGGGTTTTGGCAGGCAGTTAGAGGAGAACCTGAGCTATTGCTGCTGTGCATCTTCCTGAGACAGTGTTGGGTTTACTGGTGCAGCTGGGATTGGGGAGATGGATGCTTGAGGTGTGGGGAGAACGCCTGACCCTGCTCCTCTCTGCTTCAGCTCACACTAAGGACATGCCGTTCACCTGCGAGACCTGCGGGAAGTCCTTCAAACGCAGCATGTCCCTCAAGGTCCATTCCCTCCAGCACTCTGGGGAGAAGCCATTTAAATGTGAGGTAAGGACCTGGGTGTCTCCCCACCCCACATCCTCTCAAATGAGAACAAAAGTGCTGATTTGGGGAATGATCCTCCACTTCTTGGGTCTCCCCCCATATTTGTAGCTGTAGGGATACTCCCATGCTCTTCAAACTTTGCATCCCCTCCTGGTTTGAGGATCCCACGAACCTCATGATGAAACTTGTGTGATGCCACTGTCCATCTTTCCAGTGCCTGGACCTTGCATCCCTCTCCAAACCCATCCAGCCTGCGAACCTGGCTGGGTATGCCCCAAAAAGGCCATTTGTTTGGGTTCTTTGTGTGTGGGGGTATTTTCCTCAGTGTGCTGGTGACTCAAGGGGTGGAAACAGGGAATGCTTTGGGTGCTCCTCAAGAGCTCAACCCCATCTCATGTCTGCAGAACTGCAATGAGCGCTTCCAGTACAAGTACCAGCTGCGCTCCCACATGAGCATCCACATCGGCCACAAGCAGTTCATGTGCCAGTGGTGTGGCAAGGACTTCAACATGAAGCAGTATTTTGATGAGCACATGAAGACACACACGGGTGAGAGCTCCCAGCTTTGGTCCCAGCCCTGAGGGAAAGAGCGATGGTATGGGGGGTAATGTCTTTGGGTGAATGGCAGGATGGGGTTTAGGGGGGATATGGTCATGGAATCACAGAGTCATGGACTGGTGGGGGTTAGAAGGGACCTCTGGAGATCATCTAGTCCAACCCTGCTACTAGAGCAGGTGCTCCTAGAGCAGATCCCACAGGAACGTGTCCAGGTGGGTTTGGAACGTCTCTGCAGGAGACTCCACAACATCTCTGGGCTGCCTGGGCCAGGGCTGTGCATAGTCTCTGTGAAAGAGTCTTTCTTTGTGTTCAAATTGAACCTCTCATGTTCCAGTTTGTGCCCAGTACCCCTTGTCCAGTTGCTGGGCACCACTGAGAAGATCCTGACTTCATCATCCTGACTAGCAAGAGAACAAGAGGAAATGGGGTCAAGTTGAGCCAGGAGAGGTTCAGATTGGATCTTAAGAAAAACTTCTTCATAGGAAGAGTGATGAGACCTTGGAACAGGCTGCCCAGGAAGGAAGTGGAGGCACCATCCCTGGAGGGGTTAAAAAAATGGGCAGACACAATATTTCAGGAGATGGTTTAGTGGTTAAGGGTTGTGGGGTGGATGGTTGGGCTTGATGATCTTAAAGATCTTTTCCAGTCTTTATGATTCTAAGACACTCATCCTTTAGATACTCCCAAGCATTTGAGATCCCACCTCAGTCTCCTCCTTTCCAGTGTGAACAGCCCAGTCAGCAGCTTCTCATCCATCTTCCCCCACCTGTAGGCGAGAAGCCCTATATCTGCGAGATCTGCGGGAAGAGCTTCACCAGCCGCCCCAACATGAAGCGGCATCGCCGGACCCACACGGGCGAGAAGCCCTACCCCTGCGACGTCTGCGGCCAGCGCTTCCGCTTCTCCAACATGCTCAAAGCCCACAAGGAGAAGTGTTTCCGTGTCAGCAACCCCTTGGCTTTGGACACAGCCAACCCCCAACCCGCCGCCAGCCCGGCGCCACTGCCCCCTGGCCCTGGTGGCTCCCCGCTGTCCCTGCCGCTGCTTCATCCCCTTCCACAGACCCTCCCTCCTCCTCCTCACCTACCACCACCCCCTCCCCTGTTTCCAGCGGGGAGGATAAATTCGAACAACAACTAGGTGTCCCCCCCCAGCCATGCGCGCCCGCACGGACTGCTCTGCCCTCGGGAGACGTCCCGCCCCGGGGGGAGCCAAGGCTTTGCTTGCTCTGAACCACCTCGGTCCTCCTCCTTTTGGGGTTGCTTGGGTTTTGTTCCCCCCCTTTTCCTCACCTGTCATTCTTCATGGAGCTTGGGGAGCCAGAGGAAGCCCTCACCAAGGGGGAACCACCATCTGTCCATCTATCAGGGTGTCATTCCCCATTTCATCTTCCCACACGTCTGTGGGATGCTGGTGGGACTGGGAAGAGCAGGATGCCAGTGCCGTCCAGGGCTGGTTGGTGCTTCAGTCTTTATGATCAGCCGAAATCTAGCTTGTGGTGCTCGAATCCCTGTACTGTAAAGCTGGTCTTTCACTTCAGGCTCTTGTCCCCAAGAGGTTACAAGTGGGCACCACCAAGGAGCCCATCTGCTGGCCCTGGTGGCCAGTGAGCTGACGGCCGCATTGGAAAGCTGTTAGCCCACCCTCGCTAGCAGCCCTCGCTGTTGTCTTCCTCCCCCAGGACAGGTTCTCCTTGACAGGCAAAAGCACAAGTGCTGGCACTGCAGCTCACCTTGGTTTTTGGGTTCCCTAAGGGGTAGCCAGTGCCCTTCGTGCTGATGCCAGCAGGAGCTGAGCTCCTGGGGATGTTCTAGTGTTGGCCAGATATCTTTTGAGAGCTCAGGTGGCCCTGAGGCCGGCAGTGGAGTCACTTGGGACAGAGGAGCAGGACAGCGCCGTTCCTCGGCAGAAGCAGCCTAGAATAGTGCCTTAACAATTCGAATAAAGCCCTGACTGGTGGGGGAGCTCCAGGTTGGGTCTCACTGCCAGGTTCAGAGCTAAAGCAAGACCACAGTCAGCCTGATGTCCATGTTCCATCTTCCAGCTCATTGACTGTGTCGCTCTCCCAAGCTTCGCTTCTCCCCGTGGGGTTGGCAGCCATTGCCCTGGCTTGGGGGGACCAGTGAGGGCTGTGGTTGGTTTGGTGGATCCCCATGGCATTGGTTAGTGCTTCTCTAGCCACAGTGTGTGCATTGAAGTTGAGCTGGACTTTGGTTTCACTGGTTCAGACTGGCTTCATGCTGGTGGAAGAAAAGATGAAGGCTTTGGTAACTGTATTGAACTTTGGAGTCCAGGCTGGGTCTCTCGCTGCTGTGCTCTGCCCTGCGGTGTCATCTCTTGGCCTGACCATGGCTGTGTGGTCTTGGTGCCTGCTTGGGGGATGGGGAGAGCTGAGACCTCTCCGGGGGCTGCAGAGCATCTCGCGTGGGCAGAGAAGTGCCAACCAAGAGCTGGTGTCTTGCTCCCAAGGCCAGCACTGTGGGTACATGTGGACATGGCTGAGGTCATGGAGGAGGTGGTGAGTGGGGCTGTTGGCAGGCAAGAAGGAAGAAATGACACTGAGGAGGCAGCTAGAGCCCTTTCTCATTTGCTCCTTGTGGGTAACAGCAGGGTGCTGGGGACACTGAGCCACGTCTGGCTCTGCGAGACTCGGTGCTTTATCTCCTGGACCAAATCAGCAAAGCGCTTGGGCAATGTTGAGGCTGTTCCTGCAGAGATGAGAGGGTTCAGCCGCGTTCTCAGGGGCTTTGCTGGCTGGGGACACGCAGGAGCATTAGCCCAGTAGGGATGGGGCAGGGGAATGTCATGTCTTTTCTGTGAGCTGGTGGATTAGGTGACTGATGTCCTGCCCAAGTGGTGGCCTGCTGTGCCTCACGTCTCTGGTAGTCAAGTTGCTTTTCATCCTCAAGTTGGCTGGGATCCTGCGGACCTCCAGCACCACAATCGGTGCCCGTGAGCTCACATCGCCATCTGCTCTGAGCCAAAGGAGGTTGTGATGGAGAGTTGCCTCACCATACTGACCTTCTCGGATGGGTACCAAAGGCTTCTCCTGCTTTCCTTCCTCCATGACCTTGGGGCTTATTATGGTGGTGCAAAGCCTTCTCATGGGGCCATTTGCTTTCTGAGGGGACCATGACCCAGACTGGAAGACAATTGCTTTAGAGAAGCACTCAGTAATACCCTTGGAGTTGTTGGAGGGCCTCAGTAGAGTGGTCTATGCTGTCTTCTCCGTTGCCTTCCAGATCCCGCCCCCTCGGGTTCCCTTATGGTTTTTTTCCCCTCACACTCAGCCTTGAGACAGCGTGGGAGCACTGTACCCTGGAAAGGGCTCACCTTGCCTGGATGGTCTTCTGTGACGGACCCCATCACTCTGCCTGGCTGGTAGACTTCTCCCCCCAAGCAAACACCCCCACCAACAAGTGTTCTCTTGTACCACCCACCTAGAGGTGTCTTTCCCTGTTCTGGTTCATCGTCTCCCAGTGTGGCCCTGTCCTGTTTGGACATCACTGTGAGATGAGAGCACCTTCTTGAGGCCAGAAGCCGACTGGAAAGCCCAGGGACTGATCCCACCATGGCCGATCCCCTTTGAGAACCTGCTCGTGGAGCCACTTGGAGATGTCGAGACGTGACCATGCACACAGCACTTTGGAGAACCAGATCCCTGCTGCTCCCTCCCCTCTCCAAGGCCTGGGCTGTTCCCAGGAGTTCTATATGGCCACTGAACCCTTTTGTCTACACCCTTACTCCACCCCGATGTGTCTCTTCATGTCTGGTTTTCGTTAAACGAGTCGCTCCCACGGCGTCTCATCTCACACCCATCGTGGTCAACCCTGTTGGCGCCCATTGGGTTCTGTGGGGCTGGGGACTTGAATCCGTTGGTTTGAAGCTTTTAATGTTTTCTTTGAAATGATTTCAATTTTTTTTTGATTTTTTTTTCGAATTTTTAACTCTTGCACCTTAACCTCTCACATCCCTTCTTCAACAGACCAGGAGGGTGGAGAGGGGCTTGATTTCCATGACGCAGTTCATGAATATGCCGCAACGCAACCTTCAGCTGATGACTGCCCACGCGCCCGACCCCAGACCTCTCTGGATTGGAATTTCATTTTCCACCCCCTCTCCATACCCACCTTCATCTGAGCTCCGGAGAGGGAGGAAGTCAGTGTGAGGAAGGTCATTTTTTTTTTGGTTTATATATCCCAGGAGCCTGGTAGCACAGACCAGTTTGCCTCATCATGTCCATGAGGCACCGCTGGCCCTTTGGACCACAGCCATAGCCCCAGCATGGTGGGAAGGAGATGACGGATGGATGGCCGGCAGGTGGGAATGGCTGGGACAGTGCAATAGAGAACGAGCATCCGCTGCTAGACAACTCCACTGATGAAACTCTTGGGTTTGCCTGAAGTCAAGTGGGGAAGGATGGACGGACAGATACCCTTTGATGGAGGGAGCTTCCCCATACCCTGGTGACACCTAACCATGACTGGAGTTGGGTCAAACTTGCAAAGGAAGAAAAATTCCTTAAACAGAGGAAAACAAATGAAAAGTAAGAACAAGAACAACCTTGGTAGCATGGAACTTGAAGGAAACCCCAAGCGGTCACCTCCAACTGGTGTCTCATGCTTGGTGGTTGGTTATTTTAGGTCTTGGTTTCCCAAACAGGCCAAGTTGCGAGTATCGGTGGCTCTACCAGTGTGAACAAACGAAAATGAAGCACTTTATTCTGTATAGAGAAGGGAAGGTGGGGAGGGGAGGGGAAGCTTGGATGCTTTTCAGAAGCGTCTTGAGTAATGTTCTAGGAAATGTATTATGATGATTATTATTACTTTTTTTTAATGACCATGTGTAATCAATATGTTTATCTTTAACTCCAAGTTACAGCAGTTACTCTCTTTGGGGTGGTGTGGAGATGGGGAGGCTGAAATGGTTGGGTTAGTCCATTGGCACTGAGGCCAAATGGGGCAAGTCGTTGCTGGCCACCGGAAGAGGTGAGTTGTTCTTCATTGATGGCCCCATCGGCCAATGTCTGGAAGGTCCCAAGAGGGGTATCAAAGCTGCCTTCCAGGGCACAGCTCACATCAGCCTTGGTACCAAGGGCCCCAGTGTGCATCTCCATCCCTGAACCATCTTCTGCTTGGTGGTGCTGGGGTTGCTCTCTTGGCCACCCACAAGCCAGTTGAGTCACAGTGGGCTGTTCTGGGTTGTTCCTAGAGGCCAAGACATTGGCCGTGGTTTGAAACCTGCTTTTGGCCTCTCACCAAGGCACGTCAGGGATTGCTGAGCTCTGAAAAGGGTGAGAGGTCAAAACTGGGCCTTCCCACTGCGTTCTCCCAGTCTGGAAGTGTTACGACTGTTACCAAAGAGGTTGCAAGTGGAAGGACTGAATCAATAAACGATTTGTCTTTTATAAAAGAAATCCTGAGGTGCCACCACTTTTCTTTGTTACCTGTTTTGTTTTGTGGGGTTTGGGGGTTTTTTTTAATGACTTTGACGGGTTGTGTGGTTTCTAATCTTTTTGGAAGGCTGGTGGTGGGCAATTGTTAGAGGAGACAGAGTCCAGCAGGTTGGGTTTCCTATGGTGTGTTGACCGCTGCTGATGTTATTTCACACTTGAAGACCTCACATTGGTTTTGGTCAGACTTGGGGGGCCAACAGAAAATGTCTTGTGAGGGATAGGTGATGAGTGGATAGAAGAAGGATATATGGGGGTGTTAGAGAGGGTGAGGGCAGTGCTTTGGGGTCCAGTTGGCTCTGTGTGAGCTATGAACTGGGGCTTTCTGAGCTCCTCTATATGCAGTGGAGAATCCAAGGAGCTCTTTGAGCTGCACCTACTGCCTATTTTGGGTCCAAATGGAGCTGTGGGAACCTTGCCAGCTAACATCAGCACTGATACCGGGAAGCTAATGGAAGAAGAGCTGATTTTCCCCAAGTACATAGTGGTACTGCCTGGAGAAGATACCCACAGGGGCCACATGCCCCAGGAGCTGTGTGCAGCTGAGCCAGGAGCATGCTGAGCAGCAGTAAGGAGTGATGTCCCTCAAGTATTGATGCTGCCATCTCTTATCTGCAGTTGGTTTGGATGAAGCAGTCTCTTGGCAAGATGGAGGTGACCATCTCTGGGCCAGGCTTTTGCTTGGTGATGTGGAACTTTGCTGCCTTCCTTGGGCCAACACTGGGCTTGTAGTCATGAAGATTTAGCCCTCATTGTGCAAGCAGTGGGATGTTTCAAGCTCCTCTAGGTCCTTTTGGAAGGCAGCTGTTTTTCCTTTTATGGTTCCTTGCCCTGTACCAGTGGTGGCATCTCCCTCAGCTTTATAATGAACATGAAGCATACATGAGCACTAACTTCCTGATGGACAACTGAGAGGTGAGCAACTAAGGACAGGGACCAGCTTTGATCACCACTTCTCAAGCCATTAATGAGGAACCACACCATAACAAGTCATGGTAGCTAAGCAACATTCCCTTTGTACTTCAGAAGGCCCAGGTTTCCCTCATGAGAGCCAAGCAAGACGGCAGCGGGGAGATGGGGACTAACTCTATCTTAGGACCAAGTATCAGTGTCATTCCATTCTGCATCCAGCAAGAACAGCTGAAGCCAAGGTGTTGGTGTCCAATCCCAGGCAGGAGGTGGTGTCCTGCCACCCCAATAAATTATTTAAATTTCTTTTTTAATTCTTCATTAATGATTTTTTCTTCTTTTTAATTTTTCTTTTCAACCGCACTTGGTGGATTCGTCTTCAATTAGCTTGGGGGCCACCCCCAGGATCACTGCATTTGATCAATCATATGTTCTGACACCCTGATTTTCATGATGCTTTTGAGGTTATTCATTTTGCAAGGTTGGTATCTGCTCTTCTTTATTCCTTGTTTTATTCCTTTTTGATTATTTTTTATTAGTATTCACTCCAGTTCATGGTAGCACAAGGTCACGTAGATATACTCAGTTCCAGCCAGTTCTAGATAAGCTTCTAGTCCCCATATCTATGGAGAATAGCTGGAATGACTTCAATGCCCAAGCTAGAGCTCTCAAATGGTGGAAAATAAGAATGAAAGCCAAAGCTCTTCTGGTGCTCTCCATGGGGCTGGTTTGCTCATCACAGCTTTTGCTTGATCTTTGTGTTTGGTCACTGTTGACATTCAGTTACAGCTCTACCTGTAACTACAGGTTCTATGATCTACAGATCTATGATCTATGATCTACAGATCGTAGAATCATTAAGGTTGGAAGAGACCTCCAAGATCATCAAGTCCAACCATCAACATGGAAACGCAGGGCAGTTCTTTTGAAATACACGAATAATTTATTTTTAAATAAACCACTGGTCAGATGGCAGTGGACATCAGGAGACTTTTTGCTCTAGCACATAACACAGAATCACAGAACATTAGTGATTGGAAGGGACCTCGAAAAACCATCCAGTCCCATCCCCTCGCCACAGGAGGATCACCTAGACCAAGCTGCACAGGAACATGTCCAGGAGGGTTTTAAACATCTCCAGAGAAGGAGACTCCACAACCCCCCTGGGCAGCCCC